>ML100814.1:0-38863 GCA_003697995.1 Taxidea taxus jeffersonii | reverse complement strand
ATTGTTCCTGAAATATTGGCCTCTGGAGACATGAATTATGAATTGATTTGAGCAGTTGATAGTATGGTCTTGAAAATATAGTCCCGTATGTTGATAAAAATAGACACTGCTTATAACTAAAGAGTTCAGGGATAAGGTTTGAGTTTCTTCATAAACAAAACTGCCTTTGGATTTTTGCCTAAAAATTTTGATTGGCTCTCTTTAAATAAAGTAAAAGACTATTTTAACACTTGTCCTAAAAGTAATCACCATGATATTGTCTAAAAAAGACTTGAAAATGTGCATCATTTTCTATAGGAGTTGGGAAACCCTTCCCTGGAAGTTTTGCTTTATCTTTGGTTCTGACAACATTATCTGATATCTTGAGGTTAGATGACATTGTGTTTTTAGAGATTGACTGTCTGGGTTGTGTTAAGGGTGAAATAAGTTCAACATTAGTATCCATTTTTCTTGAGGAAAGGGAGAGAAAAGAAAGTGACATCACCTTTTGGTGACATCATGCAAAAATCAACTTTCATTTTGAATTGGTTCTTGAAAAAGCCTGACTTCACTTAGAAGAATCTTAGAAAAAAAAACTATGAGTAACATTGTATAAAAAGCAAGTTGAGAAATTCAGGACCAGAATATGGTATTAGTCAATGTACAAATGTGGTTTGTTTAGACGACTCTGTTGTTTAGGACACACACACACACACACACACACACACATCACTGAGCTGCCAAGTGTAAGTTGCCTTTAGTATTTTGCAGCTTCTGATAGTTGATGCTTCAATTTTGCTGGAAATTCCGAGGGCTTAGTTTGGGGTAAATAATAATCATTTAGTGCATTAATCTTATATTCTCAAAAAAATGCCATTTTGTTTCCTAGGGACAAGACTGTCAAATCAAATTTACTCATGGACCAGTTTCCCCTCATGAAAATCCTGGTGGGCTGAACTAGTATTTCACACACAAAAAATACGCCATCTAAAGTAAAGCTGTTGACAATGAGCTTGTGTCATTGAATGATGACCTTCTGCAGGCTAAAGCTGGCTCACAGACTCAATGTTTGACATTTATACTCTAGACTATTTCACGTTTACTTCTCCTAATAATCAGCGTAATACTGTTTCTAGGCTTTTAGGCATGGAAGGGATTTTGAGATCCCGTTTATTGATGATGTGGGACTGAATCCTTTTCTCTGCAGTGGGACATTTTTTTTTTTTTAAGATTTTATTTATTTGTCCGAGAGAGGAGAGAGAGCGAACGAGCACAGGCAGACAGAGTGGCAGGCAGAGGGAGAAGCAGGCTCACTGCTGAGCAAGGAGCCCGATGTGGGACTCGATCCCAGGACGCTGGGATCATGACCTGAGCCGAAGGCAGCCGCTTAACCAACTGAGCCACCCAGGTGTCCCGCAGTGGGACATTTTGTACATATGTGATACAAATGACAATATGGATCCTGTTTGATGACACTTTTGGAGAAATGGCAAAAGGAAATAAGTTTAACCTGGAGGATAAGAAATTGAAGTTGGATACAAAGAAGTTGCTGATAGAACAAGCAAAACTCATGAGAAATGGCTAGAATCGACTTGCAAATCTCTCCCTCTCTCTCCTTTCATGGTTGCATTTTAGTGGATGCAGTTTGTTAATGCATATTACATAATCATAATTTTTGCATCTTCTGTTTCTTTTTCTTCAGGTTATGTCAATTCATGGTGATGTAGACTGAAGAAGGTATAATGGTGAGTAAAAACTTAACCTGAGTGAATGCAACTTGATCCAATGATTGGGTTTGGCCTTTAGCCTTGTCAGACATGGTTCCAACACAAGGGAGTTGATTAAAAATACACAGATCACAAGAGACTGATGTGTAAATGGAATGTTCAATGCATTACATTCTGGTGGGAAATATTCTCTGGTAAGCAGAATGATCCTCTCCTCCATCCAAGGTACTCACTACCTAGAGTCTGAACCAAATGTCATCTTGACATACACCCACTCCTTTTCCATTCCTAAACAAATCTCTTTTACCCAGTTGTCATACACTCCCATACATATCCCCTAAGTCTTAGGGGGAGCTGGCTGAGACCAGATCTTGGGATTCTGATTAGTCTAATTTTGTTATTTCTGCCCCAGTTTGAAAAGAGTCTGGCCCAAATCAATTTGGTCCAGTGAGAAACAAAAAGAAATTTTCTGAGAGCTTTTGGAAAAGCAATTGTCTTGTTATGAAGCATGGTTACAGGAGGCAGCCTTTTACTGGATTTAAATGAGTAGACATTTAGCCCTAGTTGCTATAGGGGGCATCCTAGAGCCATGAAGGGAATTGGCCTCTAGGATGAAGCTGACAGTGTTGGTGTCAAAATGTAATGATGGAAGTAATCTGTGTCCTTGATGAGCTCTTTGGCCAGTTAACCCTAAAGCCTCTTCTACAGCTGGAATTGAGTTTTGGTTGCCCATATACTTTAATATTGTTACAGATAATTTGGGTTGGGTTTTCAATTTTATGCAGCTTAAAAACCCTAGCAGTTACACGGTTTGTTGCCGGAAATGGGCTCCATCAGGTAACAAATTGTAAGCTATGGAATTGGCTGAGTGGAGGAGGTAAGTCAGAAGGAAGCTTGTATTTTTCAATCATTGACATGCCCGAGTAAGATATTTGTCATTTTCCAATAAGTAATGTATCTTCCAGAGCTGTAGCATGAAAGAATTTGGTAGAAAAATTTCCAGGTATTGACGACTTCTTACATCTTCCAATAAAATCTTAGAAGAGGGGCTCCTGGGTGGCTCAGTGGGTTAAAGCTGCTGCCTTCGGCTCAGGTCATGATCCCAGGGTCGTGGGATCGAGCCCCGCATCGGGCTCTCTGCTCTGCAGACAGCCTGCTTCCTCCTCTCTCTCTCTGCCTCTCTGCCTACTGGTGATCTCTGTCTATCAAATAAATAAATAAAATCTTAAAAAAAAAGATCTTAGAAGAATAAAATAAGACTCAATGCTCATCTCAGATGTTGTCACTGGAAGAAAATGGAGTCTCTTTTAGAAAGAAGCACTGTGGGGTGCTAGATTGTTTGACTCGGGAACTCCCTTCACTACCAGAATAAGGACCCAATCTGCAGTTGGAGCAACTGCCAAGAAATGCCAGCTCATCCCACCGGAGTCATAGGCAACCCACAGACTGTGAGCAAGAAATAAATGCATGTAGGTTTATTGCATTTGAGGCTTGTGAGTTACACAGAACTATTGTAGCAATAGCTGACTTATGTAGTGGGAATGAGATGGAGGAGAGGAAGCAGTCTCTTAGAACCTGAGAAAGTTACAGATTACCCCCACATTACTTTTAAGAATAGAAGCAGCCCAAATGTATTGGGGCCATGGTGGGAGGAAGTAAGGTTTCGTTTTAGGGAGCATTTCCCCTTTCTATGAGAAGCAGGAGATATAATGACCTTGGAGTCACCCGTCAAATTCTCTAGAGTTCCATGTAGATGACCAAACAATGAAATGGAATGCAGTGGAAGGAAGAAAGGAAAAACATGGGAGGGAGGGCCCTGAGCTGTCTCTGTCTTTGCTAACAGTGCCAGCAACCAGAACAAGGAGGGGTTGTCTTTAGAAATGACATATGGCTAGGTACGTTTTGAAAAATTAAAAATGGGAAAGGATTTTTAGTGTTTCCAGCTTATTAAGGCATAAAAACAAGAACCAGTTTGCAAAGATGTGGGCAGTAGCAGAATGGGTAGTGGAGGCTGATAAGGTATGTTTGCTCAGGGCAACTCATTAAAAGCACCCGACTAAGGTACTGAAATCACTATAATTTCCACTGCCTCCCACCATTACCACTTATCAGCTTCAGAGCGAAAGTCAGTTTATTCTTCAGAAAGGCTCACTCCTGAAGTGGGTGGTTCCCTTTTCTTGCTTTTTAAAAACACACCGGGGTCATTCAGTTGCTTTTGGAGGGGGTGCATAACAATACTTCACTTTAGCATTGAGGCAGGAGAGTCAAGATTGACATTGCCCTTCTCTTCCTGACACTTTTTGGCCTTTATCTTTCTTCTAGTCAACAACATACCATTACAGATGAGGTAAGACACCGTGTGCTCATCCTCTGTGTGCATTTAAAATGTGGATTCAGCAAGTTCATCTCTTCTCTCTGCTTTGACGATGGGGAAGGGAAGGCTGCTTTGATCTTCAAAAATTATGCCTATTCAAATATTGGCTCAAGATTAAAACAGTGATTGCTTTTGAGTTGTTTTTAGAATCTTCTATTTCCAAAGCCCCCTTTCTGCCTTTGGGTGTGTAAGCTGCTGACCAAGTTCAAATTTCCACATTTTATCTATATATCTGAAGTGTATTCGACACACAGATGCTGGATAAATAGTTCACGTTTTAGGGTTTTTTCCTATCATGAAGGTAAGGCATGCTTCTTATAAAAGTGTACTGTACACAGAAAAAGGGTAAATAAGGAAGAAGTAAAAGCCTGTAAACACACCACTCAGCAATACTGCTAGCACCTAGATCTCTATAGTTTTATAAATATGGGTATATGTAAATCTCATATATGTATATATGTTTTTATATAAATTATTCATTATATTGCTATATAGTTTTGAGTTTTCCTTTTCTGAATAAGCTATCGTCTTGTGAACTAGACGGTGCTCAGTTCAATGTGTCTGTTGTATTCATGGTGAGATCTATTATTTTTGCTATGGGTGCTTTGTTCAAAGAGCTTTTTGTGGCCAGGACTTTTACTCTGGCTTCATACTGTGTAGAGATGGGCTCTCCGGTGTGTGTGAACACGGATCTTGCATTTGCTTCTCTTGCCAGAGAGAAGGACAACTATGGTTTTAGGTTTACCTACAAGACTGATATGTCTTTGGCCATAAAATTAAATGCTAGGTAGCCAGGCTTCCAACATGTATTGTTTCCACGCCACATGCAGAACATGCTACTAATTGTTCTAGAGGTTTCGGTGCAGATAGAAAGACACAGCCCTCAAGTGACTAGCAGTTCATGTAACAGTTGCTAAGGACAGAATGTGTTATGGGGGCATCTGGCACTGGTTGCTTTTGCAGGGAGATGAACAGAAGAGAGTGGCCAAGCCCTGGGGTTTCAGCCTCAGAGCAAGAAACATGACACTCACAGGCACAGAGGCTGAAAAAGCCTTTACAAATGTAAGGAATGGCAAGCAGCTTTGCTTGGCAACAGCAGAGGAGCCATGCAGGGGAGAACAGACTGGAGGCTGATCGGTTTGGAGGGCCTGGACACAGGGCAAACAACCCTGAACTCGACAACACAGATGGGAAGGGTCCCCAGTAGGTTTCCCAGCAGGGAGTGACATAAAGACAGGGACAGTCAAAGCGGGTTATTTTTTTGCCTGGGTGCATCTGTAGTTCCCATTATCCTGTGTGATCATCCTAAGAGCATGCTCGCTAGGCTCGGCCCCGTCAGGGTCTGGCCATTGAAGTGTGTGAAGCTTGTGCAGCCAGTATCACATCCTGTCCCACTGGGAAAGTCCAAAGTGGGCCAATGCCGGCCCCTTGAAATAATTTGTTCCCACTGCTGTCCACGTACAGCACCAAAAAGAGCAATTTTTTGGCATTATGGGTAATTCTCAGACTGCCAACAGAATGTATTAAACTAACCAGATTGTAGGAGAGGACAAGGGGGAATTATTTTCCAACTACAAACCCAATTTGAGAAGGAGCACTTGTCTTACTTTACTCTCTAAAGCTAGCACAAGTTTTTACCATACACGATGCATGCTCCAGCTCCCATACATTGCTGGTGGGATGCAAAATGGTACCCGTGAAGAATTTGGTAGTGTCTAACAAGCTTACATATGTATTTGCTCTTTGAATTATTAATCCCACTTCTATGAATCTGTCCCAAAGATATAATGGCAGAAACTATAGGAAGATATATGCCAGGTTATTATTCATCACAATACATTGCAGCAAAAGATTGGAAACAACCTACATCCCATCGATGGGAGATTGAAAAGTTGTCATACATCTATGCAAAGGAGTACTAGGTGGCTATAAAAAGGAATGAGTTATATCTCTATATATTGCTAGGAGTGGTGTCCAGCACATATTATGTTAAAAATGCAGAGTGGAGGGATGCTTGGGTGGCTCAGTTGGTTAAGCAGCTGCCTTCGGCTCAGGTCATGATCCCAGCATCCTGGGATCGAGTCCCACATCGGGCTCCTTGCTCGGCAGGGAGCCTGCTTCTCCCTCTGCTTCTGCCTGCCTCTCTGTCTGCCTGTGCTCGTTTGCTCTCTCTCTCTCTCTCTCTCTCTCTCTCTGACAAATAAAAAAATAAAATCTTAAAAAAAAAGAAACCTCTAACTTTAAAAAAAATGCAGAGTAGAGAAAAGTATATGTTTATTAAAGAAAGAAGGCTATGGATTTATATATATTCATATATAATACATATATTTACTTTTATTAAAAAGGAAGAATAAGCCTAAAGCTAAAAATTTTAAGAAAGAGGTTACTGATGGGGAAGGAGTCAGGAAACAAGGAAACAAGATGAAAGGGAGGGGATAGAAGTGGGACTTCTCGGGACACCTGGGTGGCTCAGTTGGTTAAGCGGCTGCCTTCGGCTCAGGTCATGATCCCGGCGTCCTGGGATCGAGTCCCACATCCAGCTCCTTGCTCGGCGGGGAGCCTGCTTCTCCCTCTGCCTCTGCCTGCCTCTCTGTCTGCCTGTGCTCGCTCTCTCTCTCTCTCTAACAAATAAATAAAAATAAAATCTTAAAAAAAAAAAAAGAAGTGGGACTTCTCTGAATATACCTTGTTCTGTCGATTTGAATTTGGAAACATGTAATTATTTTATGTAATTATAATATAAAATTAAATTTAAAAAGCAATCCTTAACAATAAAAAGAAACAATGTGAAGTATCAGAAACAAACTATGTAACAAGTTTTTGGATAACCATACAGAGAGGAACTATTCTGTGTGATTTCAATTAAACATAGTAATTTGACTTGATCTTCTCAGATAGATATATGCTAAAGACCAAAGGAACTGTAAAAATATCTCAGCCATGTTGGTGTTGTAATTTTGATGTTGCTGTGTGTAAGTGTGGGATAGAGCCAATGAGTATTTGTGTTGGTGGTAGTATTTAGAATCAGTATTTTTGGAATGGAAAAAAGGAGTTACGGATATAATATAGGTGAGATTAAGTAAAAAACATATATTTTTGAATTTGAAATAGAAATATTAGTATAAACTCATGCTGTTTTTCATCTTAAAAAAATCTATTTTCTAGTTTTGAACGCTGAAAAGATCTAAAAACAATGATCAGCCCAGTAGCAGTGAACATCCTTGATAGCCAGGTTATGGTCTTTAAGTACCATTTTCCATGAAAAGAAACCAGGAATCCTTGAAAAAATAGTTGATACCAGAACTGGGGCAGAAAACATACAAGATAAGCCCAGTATGTCCTGTTCTAGTAGGAATCAAGGAAATTTTCAGTAATCACTGTGGGCTTCTTAAAGGGGCACAAAAGCCACTTGAAGAGGGACAATTTGATCATCATTAAGAATTACAATTGCAATAGATTGAAACATTTATATATCCATGTGCTCACTCTGATTTAAAAAAAAATAGAGGTCATTGGTTACCTTTCGATCTCTTTTGGATATGTCAGAAAAGCAACAGATATTTTGAAAACCAGAATATAATGGGGAAAAAATCCTGCTTTTGTCTTGTCTTCTCTACATGAAAGGCACATCATGATAATCAAATAATTGATAAGGGCAGGTTCCTCCTTAGAGAAGCATCTTAGCTAGTAATTGAAGGAGGAATGATGGAATTATAAGACGACTATTTTGCAACCTCTAATGAAATATTGACAGCGATCATTAATGACTACTAACAGTGCAAAAGGAGAGAACACCAGCCTTTTTTGGCCTTCTAATGGATGATCATACCACCACCTACTAAGGATTATTGTCAAAGAATTGAAACTGACTATCATCAAGACTTCAGCTTTAATTACCAATTTACAGTAAATACAGGGAACAGAGGAACATTTGCAGGAAATATTGGGGACAGGTAAACAACAGCGTGATATACAATGAGCAAAATCTAGACTGCAGAAAATAATATGGTACCCACTACTTAGTAAGTCAACTAAAAAATTGCAAGAAAGAAAGATTGGAGAACTGAAAGATATTTAAAAGAAGGAAACCAATTGCTTCATATAGATCTCATTTGGATTCTGGTTCCACAAATGCACTGCAAAAACACAAATATGAGACAACCAGAGGAATCTGAATATTGACTGTCTGAGGATATCAAGAAATTGTTGTTAATTTTTACACATGCTATTGGCATTATCTTTTCTTCAGGTAAACACTGAGATACTTGTGGATGGCAAGATAAAAAAAAATCTTGGCAGCTCAGTCAGTTAAGTGTGTGACTCTTGGTTTTGGCTCAGGTCAGGATCTCAGGGTCGTGAGATCGAGCCCCTTACCAGGCTCTGCTCTCAGTGGGGAGTCTGCTTGAGATTCTCTCTCCCTCTCCCTATGTCCCTCCCCCCACTCACATGTTCTCTCTCTCTTAAAAATAAATAAATAAGTATTTTTTAAAAAAAATCTTGGATTTATTTCAGTGTAAGAGAATATAATGGAATGGAGAGGACAGTGAGTGAGGCAGGGGATGCAATAAGATAGACCATGGCTTAATAGTTGAAGTTTGGTGATGTGATGACTACAGGCATCAAGGAATCATGATAAGCAGGCTTAATTCTCTCAAACAAATATAAAGAGGAAAAAAGCAATGTCTACATTTCTTCAGAGTTTACCAATCTGCTCTTCAAAGTTTATGAGTAATTGTTAAGGATTCTAAGACTCTCTCCCGATGCCAAAAACACCATTTATTTCATTTCTTTGGCTCTATTAGAATAATCAAGTAGAGCTGAGAACTTCCATAAAAAATTTGAATTTTACCTCCGTATTTAGTGATGAATTAGTCCTAAATATATGGGCTTGCTAGAAATGGTGACATTTCTGCTTATAATACTTAGGCATACGTCATCTCTAATATCAAAGTGCAAGGTGATAGTAGGCTAGGCTTTAGGTAAGTCTATCTGCTGTGGACTGTGTGCTTCATTTCTTAGTAAGTCTTGCTGGGTGTTAGCACAAACACTGCTCATTTGTCATCTTTACTAAGCAGAACTTTTCTGTACAGATGGCACACAAGTCTACACTTTTATCCCTGACTTTCCTGGGACCTTTGTCCTGACCAGCAATCTTTTCCTTGACTGCCTTACCGTCATCTCAAAGAGAATCTGCCAATCCCCTTATTCTTCTGAAGTGCTTCTCTCCTGACAAAGCCTAGCACTTGATGACCTCAGTCCCAGGAAATATTCTTTCTGTTTGCCTTTCTTTGCCTATGACTAGAGGTCATCTGGGCAAACTGTTTACAGTTTCAGATATCACCAGCCACTACTGAAAAAGAAGAAAAATAGAACTCTCTTTCTTTTGAACTCTGTGGAGATACAGATGTTTCAAACTCTGGAAGACAGGAAAGGAGGACCTCACTGAAACATTTTACCTTCATTTTCATAGTGGTTTCTACTTTTCATTCTTATTTCAGGGCAGATGCTGGATTGATTTCAATTGTGTCCAACCGAAGTATAATTTTATGGTAAGTCGTGTCTGACTTATTTTTAGAATTTCATTAAATGGGTGAGTAAAAGTCACCAAAGCTTACTTGGGAGCTAGATAGTTTTGAATTTAATGTGATAACTTGTGCAATTAATAGATAAATCTGTGCCGCCCTCCAAACAGAGATTAATTGAATTAATTTTGATACCCTTATTCTTCAGACTTCTTTGTTATGTGCAAGCTCATTAATAATAGACATTAATAATGCCTTGGATTTGTAAAGCATTGCCACATTCAAACCATCTTACGTTGATGTTATCTCATTTTAGAAGGTGGGCAAAGTAAATATTTGAGAAATTAAGAAATTTGATCCAAAGATGTCAGAAGACTTACCAAAGCTTTTAGAAACAGAACCCAAATTCAAGGAATGCTCTTTCTGCATCTCCCTCCCCACTTCTACCCATACAAAAAAAGGAGTATGTAGGCTTGAACTCTACTTCTTAAAGAATCAGCTTTTGTTTTTATTGTTTTGTTTGTTTTTAGTTTGGGAATACACCCATTTGTTATCCCACCGTTCTTGTGGAGTTTGGACACAGCCTAGTTGAATGAATACTATGCTCAGTCACAGTAGGTGTCAAATGGGGTTGTGGCCTCATCTGATGCTTGGGAACCTGTTACAAGCTCATTCAGCTTATAGACCATTCCTCACAGCTGTAGAATTAATAGAAACTTTCTTTTCTGAGTCCAGTAAGAAACCTTCTCTCTAGTGGGGGTGCTCCTACTTCTCCATCTTCTATGAACTCCCTCAATTACATAAGGCCCACCCCAAATAACCTCCCTTTTTACTAATATAAAATCAACTGACTAGTAATTTAATGACAGGAGTGAAATCCCACACCCAAAGGCAGGAAGGTATGTAGGGCATGTGGATGAGCTATATGAGGCTAATCTTGGGGCCATCTTGGAACTCTGCCGACCATAATCTGTACACTGAACACTTCAAAAACATTGCTGTGAGATATTTAGAAAGAACTAAATAAATGGAGAGATAGCCTATATTCATGGGTTGGAAGTCTCAATATTAGTAAGATATCAATTCTTTCCAAATCGATTTATAGATTCAATGTGATCCAAATACATTATATGTTTAAAGATTTTATTTATTTATTTATTTATTTATTTATTTATTTGTCAGAGAGAGAGCAGGAGCGAGCACAGGCAGACAGAGTGGCAGGCAGAGACAGAGGGAGAAGCAGGCCCCCTGCCGAGCAAGGAGCTGGATGTGGGACTCGATCCCAGGACGCTGGGATCATGACCTGAGCCGAAGGCAGCCGCTTAACCAACTGAGCCACCCAGGCGTCCCGACATTATATGTTTAAATAAAAAAATAAATTAATAAAAAAAATCCTACCAGGATTTTTGTAGTTGTTGATAAGCTAAAATTCAAATAGAAATGCAGAGGTCCTAGAATAGCCAAAACAGCTTTGAAAAATATCAAAGTCTGAGTACTAACACTACTGAATTTCAAGACTACAGTTATCAAGACAGTGTGACATTGACATCAAGGTAGACAAGTGGATCAATGGAATAGAAGAGTGATTCAGGAGATGAACCTGCACACATATAGACAACTATTTTTTATCTTTACCTTCATTAAACCATTTTCTTTTTTTTAAAGGATTTTATTTATTTGAGAGACAGAAATCACAAGTAGGCAGAGAGGCAGGCAGAGAGAGAGGAGGAAGCAGGCTCCCCGCTGAGCAGGGGCTCAATCCCAGGACCCTGAGATCATGACCTGAGCTGCAGGCAGAGGCTTAAACCACTGAGCCACCCAGGCGCCCCTAATCCCTTTTCTAATGCTCTTCTTTTCTTTATGCAGTGTTTATGACCTATATAATTTTCCTTCTTTCCAAAGAATTCTTTAACATTTCTTGTAAGGATTTCATTGATTTTCCTCTATTGTTCTTTTGTTTTTAGTTTCACTGATTTCTGATCTTAAATTTATTGTTTCCTTCCTTCTGTTGCTTTGGATTTAATTCTTTTTCTTGTTTCTTAAGTTTGAAGCTTGGATCATTAATTTGAGACCCATCTTCAAGTTTAAGAAACAAGAAAAAGAATTAAATCCAATAATAGGCATTTTAATGTTGTAAATTTCCTTGTAAACACTGCCTCAGTTGCATACCACACATTCTGATATGTCATCTTGCATTTTCCTTCAACTCAAAATGTTCTCTACCCATGAGTTATTTTGAAATGTCATTTATGAGGTTATTCACTTCTAATTCAATTCCATTTTGGTCAGGTAACATACTTTGTACAGTTTCACTTGATTATATTTTGTTAAACTTTGCTTTTTCATCCAAGATGTGGTTTATGTTGATGAATGTTCCATGTGTACTTGAAAATAATGTGTATTTTACTGTTGTTGGCTGAAGTGCCCTAGAAATGTCAATTAGTTCATGTTGAATGATAGTACTGTTCAGGTCTTCTATATCTGTATTAGCCAGCTTGGTCTGCTGTAACAAAATATCATGGACCAGGTGTCTGAAAGAACAGAAATTTATTTCTCACAGTTCTGGAGGCTGGGAAGTCAAAAAATCAAGATGCCAACTGATTCAGTTCCTGGTGAGGAAGGGCTCTCTTCCTGTCTTGTAGAGGTCCCCCTTCTCATTGTGTGTTCACGTGGTCTTCCCTTAGTGTATGTGGAGAGAGGCAGAGAGAGAAGTTTCTCTCTTTCCCTTCCATAGGGTCTTCGATGATGGTAGAACTCCATCTTTATGAACTCTTTTAACCTTAATTGCCTCCTGAAAGCTCTATCTCCAAATGTAGTCATGTTCGGAATTAGGCCTTCAACATATAGATTTTGGGGGAATACAAATCAGGCCCTAGCAACATCCTTGCTAATATTCTAATGATTCTATCCATTACCAAGAGAGAGATGTTGAAAACTCTGACTATAACTGTGAATTTGTTTATTGCTCCTTTCTGATCTGTTTTTGCTTCATGCACTTGAAGCTGTCTCAATAGTGCTTTCATTTTTAGGACTGTTATATCTCGTTGGTGAACTGACTTTCTTATAATAAGGTAATGTCCCTGTTGACCCTTGGCAATTGACCTTGTTCTGAAGTTTTTTTAAAATTAATATAATTATTTCAACTTTTTTTATTAGTTTGCATGGTATATCTGGTACTTTGTTAGTTCCTTTTTTTGTTTGTTTGTTTTAGTTCCTTCTGTTTTTAATCCTCTGTTTCCCCATCACTGCCTACTTTCTTTTGCATGATTTGAATTCCCTTAGTATTCTATTTTAATTTATGTGTTTTATGGCTATATATGTTTGCATTAATTTTTATGGTTGTTCTAGGGTATAGAACCATTCAACTTAGAGCTAATATCTCACTTCTTCAAATAGAATGTGGAAACCTTACAGCCATATATGTCTCCTTGGCCTTCTTTTCTATGTTGTAGCTGTCATATTGATTACATCTACACACGTTGAAAACTCTACCAGACATTGTTGTAATTTTCACTTTTATACTCAAATACACTTTAAATAATGTACAAAAAGAAAAATAGTATCTTATAACTACCTTGACATCTATGATTGCTGTTGCTCTTCCTTGTTTTTGAAGTTCTAAGCTTTACCCATGTATCATTTTGTTTCTAAAAAACTTCCGTTAACATTATTTTAGAGCAGATCTGCTGGCAATGAATTATCTATGTCTTCCTTCATCTTAGCCTCTTTATTTTGTCTTCATTTTGAAGGATATATTTGCTTTGTATAGAATTCTGGGTTGACATGTTTTCTCTCAGCACTTTAAAATGTTCCACTGTCTTAAAGCCTTAGTGTTTCTGATGAGAAATCTGTGGTAATTCAAATCATCATTGTCCTATATGCAATGCATCATTTTTTTCCTGGCTGCTTTCAAGATTGTTTTCTTTGTTTTTGGTTTTCAAAAGTTTCATTATTGTGTCTCTGGTGTGATGTTCTTTGTATTTTTTTATCCTTTTTAGGGTTGATGAACTTCTTGATTCTGTAAATTTATGTATTTTATCTAATTTTTAACATTTTAGGAAATTATTTCTGCAGTTTTTTCTGCACCAGTTTCTTTATTATCTCCTTCTAAGGCTCATTGATATAGATGTGAAATTTTTTTATGTTGTCCCATAGGTTCCTGAGTCTCTGTTTACTTTTTAAAGTCTTTTTCTTCCTATTCTTTAGATTGAATAATTTCTATTGACTCATCTTCAAGTTCTCTGTCTTTTTCTTCATTTGTCTCTATTCTTTTTTTTTTAAAGATTTTATTTATTTACTTGACAGACAGAGATCACAAGTAGGCAGAGAGGCAGGCAGAGAGAGAGGAAGGGAAGCAGGTTTCCTGCTGAGCAGAGAGCCTGATGCGGGTCTCCATCCTAGGACCCTGGGATCATGACCCGAGCCAAAGGCAGAGGCTTTAACCCACTGAGCCCCCAGGAGTCCCCATTTGTCTCTATTCTGTGATTGCACTCCATCAGTGAATTTTTTAAGACATTGTATTTTCTGGTCTAAAGTTTCCATATCCCTCTTGTCAACTTCTATTTTTCCATTCATGTTAAATATGTTTTACTTTTTCATCAAGGAGCACAGTTATAAATAGCTCCCTTAAAGTCTCTGATAATTTCAACATCTAAGTCATCTTGGGGTTAGCTTTCATTGGTTGCCATTTTCCTTGGAAATGGGCCATATCTTCTTATCTATTTGTATATTGAGTAATTTTAGAAAATATCTTGGACATTTTGATATTATGTGGTGAAACTCTGAATCTTTTGAGACTCCGACTCATCTGGAAAACATTGGCATGTGTCTGTGTGTGTGCGCGCGCACGCGCATGCATATTTTGTGTGAATTAATACACAGAGTTAAGAAATCATCTTCTCCAGCTCCCTTTTCTCTGGGATTCTTCTACCTTACCCCACTTCCCCCATCAACTTGCAGAGATTGCTTTTCTTGATCCTACAGCTAGAAGGATGGTATTTCTCTTGGAGGTTTTATTGCCTATGTAGCCATTGCCATAACTCCTAACCAGTGCCCATATTTGTGTCAAAGCCAAGAGAGAAAAGAGGGAAACAACCTTGGGAACTCACCCCCTCTATGGGTCACTTCATTGATTCCTCTCCCCAGTCTGTCTGCTTTAGTTTACTTTTCAGAATTCTTAGATGGTTACTTTTTGTATTATACTCAGAGTTTTTAGTTACAATTACAATCATTACGCTTATTCTATCTTGACCAGAACTGGAAGTCTCTCCCATTTCACTTTTACGAAAAAAATCAGGCTTCATATTGGCTCTGTAGTATCTTTTTAAGATTTTATTTATTTGACAGACAGAGATCACAAGTAGGCAGAGAGGCAGGCAGAGATAGGAGGAGGCAGGCTCCCCACTGAGCAGAGTTGGCTCTATAGTATCTTGTCAGATTCTAGGCCAAACTTAAGCCCTTTTTGAACAAGTCATAATAGCCATGTGTCCACTAGGAGGCAGCACTAACAAACCCTGCTTGCCCAGGGCCTCTGCAGCCTCAAGAAAGTGGATGTAATCTTGGCAGCCTGTGGCTTCAGATTTCTACAAAGAGAAACACTAGGGCCTCAAACTCCCCCTCTGCACTCTACTCCATTCTTACTTTTTCCTTGTGGTTTCTGGGTGGCTGGGGTGTTTGCTAGTTGCAAGTTATCTCATTCTAGGTCTGCTACCAATGCTGTTGCCTTGTCCCCTTGTAGTAATATCCGTAGCAGTTACTATTCCCAGTGCTTGCTCAACTGGCCATGGTTGCTTGGGTGGAAGAAGTCTTCTCTCCCTGATAGTGTTTCCAATTTGTTCAACAGACTCCCAAAGCTGACTCTTTCAATATTTTCAAAGCTGTTTCTCTACATAGTAGGTTGGAAACTGTGGGAGTCATTAGTTTCCGCTCATCAAATTATTTCTGGCTCTTCAATTTCTGGCACTTAGTAGGGTCACTTTCTTGTCCCTCTTGTAGTTGGTTCGGGTCATGTGATTCATCTTAGCTTATAAACTCAGTTGGAAGTGATAAATATCACGTTCCAGGCTGGAACATTCAATTTCCAATGTGAGACCTCCTAGAGTTCTGTTTTCCTCTGTCAAAGTGATTGATAACAATCCAGGTTGCATCTCCTCTATCAGTCTAGATCTCAGAATGAGAACGAAATGGGACAGAGTCACCTGAACACCTACAATGGCCATGTAACGTGAGTGAACATGAGTGAGGACCAGATTTTTGTTGTTTTAAGGCACTGTGATTTGGGGCTTATTTCTTAATGAACTTTTACCTAACCTAGCCTAACTGATACAGAAACTGTATGAGAGGGACTACCTAAAATCTTACTAAAAAGCATTCCTTCTTACCCACTGCAAATAAGGGTCTCATGGCAGAAACTTGTCATCTTGACTTGGTCCTAGCTAATTGTGACTTCTCTGTCTATCCAGGCATTCCTCTTAGAACCTGAAGCTGTCTCTGTCTCACTGGAGTTTCAATCTTGGTTTCCAGGATTTGACTGCCAGTCTTGACATTTATACCCAACATTCATTCCATGAGACCAAGTGGATCTTCAGGCAGCCAGAACGAGTGGCAGCCTGCCATTGAGATCTGGAATTCAAGAGATTTAAACTCCCGCTCTCTTCCATTCTACACTAATGTTTACTTATTTCCCCTTCCTTTACTTTAGCTATTTCTTTACATTTTTTCTTATTTTTACACTTTTCTTCTTTATCTCCCTTTTATAACTTCCCACACTGAAGACATATGGTTACTTATTGTTATATTCGGATGCCCTTCTTCCACTTGGTGGATTACCCTTTTCCTTATTTAGATTACTCTTGGTGTTCATTTCAGGACCCTTCAACTTTTATTAGAGTTAGTTCTGTGGGCTGTGGCCCTTGTCTAATTCCCACATCCCAGGCCTACAGAAGCAATATATTAAATCTCTTGGAATAAGAATATATATATATAGAGGGAGTATGCTACATAATCATAACAGATAATCCTTATATAGAACTTATTATATACTACTTATTATGTATGTACTTTTCTGACCTCATTAGGATCTATTAACTCATTCACAGGCCACGGAAGCTCCATATACATGCATAGGTATTAGAATCTCTATTTTACAGATGAGGTAACAGGCTGAGAGTGTTATATGACTTGATCAAGTCACACAGCTTGTAAGTGACAGAGCCAGAATTAGAAACCAGGTTATCAGATGGAAGAGTTTATGTTTTAGCCATTAAATTCTCTTGCTTCTGTGTATACACAAAAGGTTTTAAAACATGAGTCAGTAAATCACGATCCTCAGGCCATTTATGATTTACTGCATGTTTATGTAAATAAAGTTTTATTGGAACACAGTCCTGTCCGTGTGTTTAATATCATCTATGACAGCTTTCAAGTGATAAGGGCAGAGTTGAGTGTTTGTGACAGAGATTGCATGACCCACAAAGACTGAAATATTTACTATCTGATCTCTGTTTCAGAGGATGAATAGGAATGTTCCAGACAAAGTGTTCCTGGCAAAGGGAATGACATGCAAGGAATCATGGGGCATCAATTGCAGAGTTTTCTGCACCTGCATCATAAATTTTTTAAGAGAAGAGACTCTATCTTCTCATCATGGTGAGAACACCAAAAGTGCTCAATAAATTTTTGTTGAAAATATTTATCCAGTTTACTCATATTGTTACAACACTCATAAATGTATTAATGACTTCTGTACTTATTTTTTATATTTCCTGGCATTACCGAGCCTGGCCCTATGGGGCAGGAACTTGAGAGGGTAAGGAGTAGTCCAGTGAACTGAGTATATTATGAATTCACATTACAGTCATTTAAATTACATTTATTCATCAAAGTATTTGTTGATAGGTTGTATAATTTGTGCTCAAATGTGGTTTGTAATGGGAAATAATCCTAGTGAATCTGATGAAATACCAAAGTAAAATATTTGCCTATGAATTTCTGCTGGTAGTGGTAAGGGACTTAGAACACATACACATGTGCATGACCACACACACACACATACACACACACACACACACACACAAACCTCACTCCCCCTGACAAACACCCAAGCTCATTTTAATAATGAGTGTTTCATTTAAGCCCTTTTCAAAATGAACGTTTTACTAAAAATAATTTAAAATAGAAACAAGATCAGATGTCTCTGCCATAATATCGTTCTTGCCTTAGAACTGAGGCCAATCACCAGAGGGACTCACATTGCTTATTCAGTTCTCACAGTTGTTTATTGTTTGCAGCAGGAGAAAGGAATGGTTTTGTGTCATAATGACTTCACAAGACTTTGACACTTTGTAAAAGGGGAAACTATTGCCTAGAAGAATTTTTTAATACAGAAGGAAATGATTGCATGTAATAAAAATTTTGAAATTTCATGTATATGTTAGATTGAAGTTTATAGGTAGAAAAGTGTTTGATCTCTCTGTTGGATAAATTATGCTTTTTTCTTCATCTGATGAATAAAATAGTGCTTCCTTTCTACCTACTTCTACTGAATTCCTGAGATAAATGATTACATAACGTCTTATGGTAATAAAATTTAAATAGATAATTCTGTAGTTCTTTAATTATTATCAATTTAGAATACTCTTATTTAGACACTTATACAAGCACATTAGTCATTTTCAGAAGTATATGATACCTCTAACTATATTACCTGTATAGACAAAAATTTAAATGGGGCATCTGTAAGAAACACCATAATCTGTCTCCAGGTACTGAATTCGTGTTTACTTACTGTAGCTTAATTAATTTAATATGCTAGATCTGTCTATTTTTTAAGATAGACATTTCTTTTAGGCTACTATAAAGCAATTTAATGGGATGTATAGTTTTCTTTTTGGTAGAAAATAGAAGTTGGAGAAAGTAAAATTGTGTGAAAATTTTTTAGGGAAAAATTTACACTATCACTTACTACTTTATTAGTCAACATGAATGTAGTAAGCACCTACTATTTGCATTGGCATTGTGATAGGCCTGGGATTAGAGAGATAGAAGACACAGGCCCTACCCTCAAGGAGCGTACCATCTACTTAAGAGACAGGTAGATAGCTGTACAGTGGTAACAAAATATGATAAACCCCCATCAAACAGGTAATGGGCTTATTATGGGGCTTCAGATGAGAAGGTCTACTATACAATTAAGGTACAATAATATTAAACAACTAATAAAACATTAAATAATTCGAAATTAGAAAAAAACTTTCCCAAGTAATTAATGAGGCAAAGAAAAAATAAAAAAATAATTAAAAATTCAAATACTAAATTGAAATAAAAATTTAAAATTAGGAAAAATTGCTCAAGTTAGCAAAGAAAGATTGAGGATTAGTGAGTCATGTATCTAACTCAAGAAGTTTTTAATAAGAACAGCAGTATAAACCCAGTGAAAATACAAGTAAGGAAATAAAAGGCATGAGAATAAAACTTTTTAAGATAGAAAACAAAGACACAAGAGTAAGTATTATCAACCAGTAGCTAGTTCTTTGAAAAGACTGGTCTAATAGAGAAGTCTCTGGCAATACTGGTCAAGAAAAAAGAAGACACAAGCAAGTAACTGTAAGAATGAAATAAAGGGCAGATCCACAAATAATGCAGAGACTAAAATATAGAAGTATTATGAAAAACCTTATGCCAATAATTTTGAAAACTTAGATGTGAAAAATTTCTAGGAAAATATCCTACCAAGACTAATTCAATACAAAATTAAAAAACCTGACTGAAATTATAAAATTAAAGGAATTGAATCAGTAAGTAAAAATTTTCCTTTACTCCATGCACAAAAATATTTGACCAGGATTATTTTACAGAGTAATTTCTACAAAATACTCCAAGACCATATAACCCTTATCTTATACAAATGTATCTAGGATATAGAAAAAGAAGGAACATAGACCACAGTTTTTTTTATGAGATTAATTTAAACAAGCTAAACAAACCTAACTTGGCCAAGTTAGCCTCATGAAATGATGGAATGAAAGGAGAGATTAACATTAGCACCCCTATTAATGTATTAAGTTGAGCCATATGAAATTGCCCACCCTTTTTAAAAAGATATTTTATTCATTTATCTAAGAATGAGAGAGATAGAACATGAGTGAGGTGGGGGTGGGGGGATGGCAAGGAGGGGTAGAGGGAGAGGGATAAGCAGGCTTCCCGCTGAGCAGGAGCCTGATGAAGGACTCGATCCCAAGACCCTGGGATCAGGACCTGAGCCGAAGGCAGATGCTTAACTGACTGAGCCACCCAGGTGCCCTGAAATTGCCCTTTTCATTATTACAAAAAAGTCATATATCAGCAATTTCATATGACTCAACCTAATAATCCCCCACACTAGTGGACTAAAGAAGAAAGGAAACTTGGCAGTCTCAACAATTAAAGAAAAAAGGCTTATGTTGAGTATCAAACTTAGTGGTGATATATCATAAGCATTGCCTTTGAAATCAAGAAAGAGACAAACAGCCATTACCACTTCTGTTGGGGATTGTCCTAATATATATGGATTGGGGAAAAAAAAACCCAAAAGACACAAATTGCACAATGTATATTTTTTCTATATAAATAGCCCAAGAGAATCTACAAATTTTGCAAAGACTAATTTAACTATGTGGCTTGAAATGAGATCATCATGCAAAAACTAAGTTTTTACAAACCAAAAGTAAACAACCTACAAAACAGTGATGACAAACATAAAATATCTAGGGGGAAAAAACTAACAAAAATATGTAATTTTGGGGGAGAAAATTACAAAACCTTTAATGAAGGCAATTAAGATCACCAAAATAAATGGAGAGCTATAGATAATACTACTTAGTATTTTAAAGGTATTTATTATTTTTAAGATATTTGATAAATTCAGTGCCATTCATTTTTTAAAAGTAATCTCTACACCCAATATGGGGATTCACCTTACAACCGCGAGATCAAGAGTCAGATGCTCTACCTACTGGGCAAGCCAGGTGTCCCAAATTCAATGCCATTCAAAATGAACGGAGACTTTTTTTTAAATTTTAAAGATTTGTATTTATTTATTTTAGAGACACAGAGAGAGCAAGCAGGGGGAGGGGCGGAGGGAGAGAATCTCAAGCAGATGCCCCGCTGAGCATGGAGCCCCATATGGGGCTCAATCCCAGGACCCTGAGATCATGATCTGAACTGAAATCAAAAGTCAGACAAGTTTAACCGACTGAGCCACCCAGGTGCCGCAAATAGAAGGGAGAATTTTCATGAAAATTTACAACATAGTTGTCAAATTTACATAGAATTAGAAAAAAAAGAGGCCAAGAATAGTCAAAACAGTGTTAGGACGAAATAGTTGGAAGACTTGCCTTACCAGATAACATGATTTATTGAAAGTGAAAGTAATTAAGATAACATGGTGTTGTCTTTGAAATATACACATAGGCCAGTGAAAGAAACTGACAAGTGTGGAAGTAGTTTCCCTGCATACAGGGACTGGATACATGACAGAAGTGGTAGCACAGGTCAGTGGCACTGTATTAGTTTTCTAGGGCTCCTGTAAAAAATTACCACAAACTTGGTAGCTTAAAACAACAAGATTAATCTCACAGTTCTGGAGACCAGCAGTTTGGAATTGAGGTGTTGGGCATGGCTGTGCTCCCTTTGAAAGTTCTAAGGGAGAATCCTTCCTTGCTTCTTCTGGCTTCTGGTGGCTCCAGGTCCTTGGCTTGTGGTGGCATAATATTAACCTTTGCCTTCATCATCACATGGCCTTCCCCTTGTGTGTTCTTGTAAGAACACCTGTCATTGGATTTAGGGTCCACCAGCTTAATTCAGAATGATCTCATCTCTGGATCCTTCCCTTAATTATATTTGCAAAGATCTTTTTGCAAAATAAGGTCAGATTCACAGGTACCAGAGGTTAGGATTTGGACATATTTTGTGTATGTGGGGGCAGTTTAACCTACTGCAGGGGGCAAAGGATAGACAGTTCAATAAATGTTACTAAGGTAAATGATGTTCATGTAGAAAAAAAATTGTATTCCTAAATCACACTATATCCAAACCAAACCTCCATGTGGCTAAAACACCCAAATGTGAAAAGGCGAATTTTAAATTTAGAAGAAAATAGAAGCACCTGGGTGGCTCAGTCTATTAAGCGTCTGTCTTTTTTTCTTTTTTTAAAGATTTTATTTATTTATTTGTTAGAGAGAGAGAGATCGAGCACAGGCAGACAGAGAGGCAGGCAGAGGCAGAGGGAGAAGCAGGCTCCCCGCAGAGCAAGGAGCCCGATATGGGACTCGATCCCAGGATGATCCCAGGACGCTGGGATCATGACCTGAGCCGCTTAACCAACTGAGCCACCCAGGCGTCCCTAAGCGTCTGTCTTTAACTCAGGTCATGATCCCAGGGTCCTGGGATTGAGACCCACGTCAGGCTCTCTGATCAGTGGAGAGCCTGTTTCTTCCTCTACTTCTCCCTCTGCCTGCTGCTCTGCCCACTTGCTCTCTCTCTCTAATAAATAAATAAAATTTTTAAAAAGGAAAATAAATAAATTTGGAAGAAAATATGTAGAATTTTCTTATGATCCATGTAGGAAATGAATTTTCAAACATGGTCACAAAACCACAGGCATAATGGCAAAAAAATGGTAAATTCTACTTCATTGAAATTTAAAACTCTTATATATCAGAGCTACTATAAATAAAAACACAAGTCATATTAAGAGAATATACTTTCGGGATGCCTGGGTGGCTCAGTCGGTTGAGCAGCTGCCTTCGGCTCGGGTCATGATCCCGGCGTCCTGGGATCGAGTCCCACATCGGGCTCCTTGCTCAGCAGGGAGCCTGCTTCTCCCTCTGCCTCTGCCTGCCACTCTGTCTACCTGTGCTCGCTCTCTCTCTCTCTCTAACAAAGAAATAAATAAAATCTTTGAAAAAAAAAAGGAGCTGGGTTTTAGGAAAAAAAAAGAGAATATACTTTCAATGCACATAACTGATAATATGTAAAAACTAATGGAAACAAAAGAAAACAAAATTTAGAAAAACAAGAAATGAGCCAAGATATGAACAAGGGAGTTCAGATAGGAATACCCAAATAGGAAGCCCAAATGGCCAATAAACCTACAAAAAGATGTTCTCATTCACTACTAATTTGAGAAATGAAATTCCAAGGAAAGATGAGATTCCGTTTTACAAATATTGGGCTTGTAAGATTTAAAAGCCTAAGATTAACACTACTTGGTAGTATAGATTAGTATAACCAGTTTGCAGAGCTAATTAGCACTGTCTAGTAAACTTGAAAGTGCATATACTTAGAGCCCAGAAATTCCCCTGGAGACACGTATGTTGTAGCTTTGGGTCATTAGCAAGAGGATGAATAATTTGTAGTATATTCATGAAATGTAATACTCCACAACAGTTGAAATAAATGAGTTAGTGGTATCTAGGTCAACCTGAATGAATTGTTTAAATATGTTAAGAAGAGGGGCCCTTGGGTGGCTCAGTGGGTTAAGTCTCTGCCTTCGGCTCAGGTCATGGTCTCAGGGTCCTGGGATCGAGCTCTGCATTGGGCTCTCTGCTCCGCAGGGAGCCTGCTTCCTCCTCTCTCTCTGCCTGCCTCTCTGCCTACTTGTGATCTCTCTCTGTCAAATAAATTTAAAAAATTAAAAATAAATAAATAAATAAATAAATATGTTAAGAAAAAGCAAATTTCAGAACACAGATACAAGGTGATACTATTTATATGAAGTTTTAGAAAATCAGTGGTATATATTTTGTAGTGATACCAACATTTGTAGCAAAAGTATGAAGTTCTCATAAGACTGCAAATCAAACTCTGGAGAGTGGTTCTTCTGGTGGGGGTGGCAGAGAGAAGGAAACTTAATAAGGAAAGGTCACATATAGGGTATAACTTTTATTTGCTATGTTTTAATTTGGCTAGCTCATGAGTATGTGAGTATTCATTATATTGTTTTCTGGACTTTTGTATTTGTGAAATCTTTCCAAATCCTTCATAACTTTGAAAAAGCAAGGTAAAGGATGACTGAGTTGTTATAAGAAGGGTATTGTTCTAGTGATTTGAGTCTTCTCAGATTTAAAATATGAGGAAGATGTAACTAAAATTATAACAAGATGGGACTTAAATATAAGGAAGAATGAGTGAATAAGGAGCATGGGGAGTCTCAGGCCTGGGGCTCCATTTTGATTCTGTCATCAATTAGCTCTGGTACCATGGACAAAACTTTTAACTCCTCCAAAACTTTGGGTTGGATTGGATTGGATGATGGTTTTGATCGAATATAGGTAAAATGCCTTATGTTTGTAAAATTTACAAAAACCTGGTCATGTGAACTAATTTATACCAATTTATAATAATACTAATACTAATTTATACTGATTTATAAATTAGATGGCTGCACTGGAGTAGGTAGGTGAAAGCTAGACTTTTGTCGATTAAAGTTCCAAAAGACTATAATTCTTTGAAGTTAACACTGGGGCAGGGAGGAAGTCCAGAAGTTGGGTAACTCTGGGGCTCTCTAGTGAAAATGCACATACTCAAGATCCAGCAATTTCTCTGGAGACATGAACGAAAATGTTTACTGCAGCCTTCAAAGAAACTAAAGAAGAAATAGGAATATGGCAAACATACTCTTCTAGTAGGGACATTAAATGATCAAAGGCTGGACAAGAGAAATTGAGAAGGATTTGATGCGTGATGTTTCTCATCTTGCCAATCATGTTACATCTCAAATAACATTTGTACTGACACTTTGCAAACTGTGTAAAACAAGATGCTGTAGAATAAGAATTAACTGCAAACTCCTTTGAAGAATAGGGCTGGGAGGTTGGCCGGGTGGCAGACTGATTCCTAAGGATCCTCAAAGAGTGACATTCATCATAGCAGGCCAGAGGCTGCTTCTTGGTCCGTGGAAAATTTTTCTAATCATTAAATGTGTAAAATTGAAGCTGAGGATTCTTATCAATGTCTAATCATAAATGGAAGTTTTCTTTGAAAGAGATTTTCTCTGAATCTAGCAGACAATCCTCAAAATAAGAAATGAAAACACATGACATTATTAAAGTTTGAGCTAAAACTTTTTAAAACTCTTAATAATAAAAAAAAGTTTGAACAGCCTCTGGAAGGAACTGAATTATTTTTATATTGTCTCTGTTAAAATTATACTACAAAATAATTAACACATGAAAAAGCAGTCAAAGCATATGTGTCAAAAAATGTGGAAAAAAGTATTACAGAGGTGGGTGAGGCTTTGAACTGGTAAAAACATATTAATTTTTTTGGATTTGGATTTTGTTTTACTTATGCAATTTTTCAGCTTTTTAAAACATGTACTTTATTGTGACTTTTCTCATTCTCAAAAATATTTGCCTTTTTGTGTAAATTTTTATTCTTAATTCCATATTCTCTTCCTGAAATGTGATCCCCCAAATTACATAAGCTTCAGATGCCACAAAACCCAAGTTCAGGAGATCATAACTTCCCCAATGTCAATTTACCATGGATTGTAACTGTATCAGGAATTAGGATACTTGAAGCCCTTATGCCTAACTTATGAGATGCTTTGTGTCCAATTTACTAGAATCATAATTATTATTTGAAAATGAGCACAATCTGTTACAGGAATCAGATAGTTGAAATCCATATAACTTGGTTAAGAATCTGTGTTGGTAGAGCCAAGTAGACATAGACATATAGACAATTTTTATAACAATAGACATATTATTATAAAAACAATAATATATCTAACTTTTGTTCAGCACACGTTATGTGCCAAGCTCATAGTTCACCCTTTACATCTATTCTCAGTTGATCTTCACATTAACTTTATTAAAGTAGTTGTCATGGGGGCTCTTGGGTCGCTCAGTCAATTAAGCATCTGCCTTCAGCTGTGGTCATGATCCTGGGATCCTGGGATCCAGTCCCTCATTGGACTCCCTGCTCAGTGGGGAGTCTGCTTCTCCTTCTGCCCTTCCCCTCCTGCTTGTGCTATCTCTCTCAAATAAATAAATAAAACCTTAAAAAAATAAAGTAGTTATCATGTAAATAAGAATAGATGCCCAGACCACATGTGTTAAACCTTCCTCAATCAAGCATCGTTGGGAAAATCTCAAGGAGCCGGGATCCCTAGCAAGTGTGCTAGTCCTCTCTTGCTTATTCATTCTTGGGAAGTGCATGGTGATCTAACAGAGTCAAACTTCAGCTGGACTAGGTGTGTTTTTAGTTCTTTGACAAAGGGCCCTTCTTTCTCCAGGATGACCTGGTGTCAGAAGCAACAAGAATAGATATGAATTTTAGTCCATTCTTGTCAGTTTCTATCTTGTGTTTATGGGGTTCCAGCCTGATTACATTCTTTCCTTTCTGACTGCCTGCGCTGTGGATTTCAAGATCTAGCATCAAAGGTGGAGACAGTCTTACAAAGATTGTTTAACCAGTTCCCAGAATCATGTAAGCAAATCTTCTATAACAAATTCATGTCTCTATTTCTATCTCTATCTCCTTATCTATCTCTTACTTGTTTTGCTTTTCTGGTTGAATTCTGACAGATAAAATTGAAACTGCACCCCCGTCCCCTTTTGACATGGCAAAGTAGTGCTAAGATTCACCTGTTCAGTATTATTGGTTAGAGGAGAATTTGTCCTTTACCTGCAATTGAGCAGGGTTGATTGTGCTCATTACTGAGTCATAGCTGGTTTTCATGGAGCTTTGGTAAATGCTAACTTCTTTTCTGAGAAGCCAATTTTCAGGGAATTATTCTTAGACAAAAGTGGCAAATTATATTTTCCAAAGATGGCTGTACTATTATGTAGCACATTCCACATACTCATCTAACCATGCAACATTTCTACTCCTCCATCTGGAGATGGGACCTGTGTTCCCTCCCCCTTGAACCCGGGAAAAAGTTTGTAATTTCCTTCCCTAACAGAATGCAGCAGAAGTGATACTGTGTGACTTCCAAGGCTAGATTATAAAAGGCAATATGATTTCCATCTGGTTCTCTCTCTCACACTCTCAGGACAGTTGCTCATGGAACCCAGCCACCATTCTATAAGGAAGTCTAGACTAGCCCATGCAGGGAGACCATATGGAGCAACCCATGTGGAGAGGAGCTTAAGTCCTCAACTGATATCCAGCATTATCTGCCAGACACATGACTGAGTGAGGCTTTAGAAATTTCCAGCTTGCAGCTTTTGAGTCCTCCAGCTGAGGTCTCAGACATTCTAGTATAGAATGGAACAGAGATGAGCTGTCTTTACAAAACCCTCTCCAATTTAAATATTTGTGAGCAGAATAAATATTTTTTTCAACATTAGATTTTGAAGTAACTTGTTATTTGGCATTTGTAAGTGGAAAAGATAGGTAATAGTTTTCTGTTGCTCCATAACAAATTACTCCACATTTTAGTAATTTAGTAAATATCTAGTATTTCCTACAGTTTCTGAGGGTCGAGTATTCAGGAGTTATGTAGCTCCATGGCCCCGGCCCAAGGTTTCCCCTGATGCTGCAGTCAAGGTGTTGGTCAGGGCTGTAGTCGCTTGAAGTTCTGACTAGGCTAAATGATCATCTTCCAAGATGGACACTCTCACATGGTTATTGGCAGGAAGCCTTGGTTCCTTGCTGGATGTTGGCAGTAGGCCTCAGTTCCTTGCTATGTGGGCCTCTCATAGAGCTGCCTCAGTAGTCTTCATGATGTGATGGTTGCTTTCTCCTGGAGCAGGTAATTCAAGAGAGAGAGCAAGAACGAAGTGAAAATGCCTTTTATGATCTAGTCTGAGAAGTTTCACACTCTCATTTCCACAACATGGCATTTGTTAGAGTCACTAAGCACAGCCCACACTCAAGAGGAAGATAATTTGGCTCCACCATTTGAAGGGGGACTGTAAAAAAATTTGTGGATACATTAGAAAACCACTACACCCTGGCTTCAGTGGCAGCCTCTATGCCTCCTTCTCCCCCTCTGTCAGCATCCCATCCTCTTTCGACAAAACGAGGCTGTGGGGCTACTTATGCCCTCTTCCTAGGAAGTGCTGGAAAATAGTTTGGAAGGGTACAAATTATGTCACGTGATGCAGTTAGGGAAGGGCCATTTGTAAGAAGAGTCCAAGGGGTATGCATCGTTTAATGTGGAAAGTGTAGTAAGTCTGGCACCGGCAGCGGCTGTGCAGAGGAGGTTGAGAAAATATCAACCAGAATTTGCAGTATTATTTTCCAGTCTCTTCCAATGACTGGGGAACCCGTGTCATTCTGGAGGAAGAAACTAGCTCCCCTGCATTGTTGCTCATCCTTGGATCCTGGGATCCACTGTTAATCATTTCATTGGTAGGGATTGGGTGTTCTCACTCAGTGGAGTTTGCAAGAGGCTGGGGAGATACCAGGAACAGAGTAGTGTTAGAAGAAACTTGCTTGGTCTCCATTCTCAACTTCCCAATGTCTCCACTGCATCTGGAACTGAATGGGAGAGCCATTAACAGATTAAGTTAAAAGAACCTTTCGTTGAGAGCAGGGCTATATGGATGACCATTCTCCTGGAGTGCAAGATGGTTAACGGACACTGTCCCTCAAGTCTCCTTTAATTACTGATGTTTTGACAGAAATTTCCTTGAATACATGGAATTTAAAAAGGGGGAGAATGAAAGAATGTCACTCTCTAGCTTTCCCTTCAGTGTGTCTAATGTTTGCTTCGAATGTAATTTTTTGCCCCAGGCAGCAGTGGGTTCTCCATTTGCCTTTTGATGTTTTTAAGGAATACCCTCTGTGTAGCCTCTTTGTAGCCTAAGAAGGTACTTTGTTAGGCTAAACAAAAGCAAGCATCTTGTGTCAGTCCTTGAGGTGGTCACCCTACAGGTCAAAACAACAATTCTTCCAAGACAAAGTCTGGTGTCTTCCCCTGTAATAGGGCCCAAGGTTCTATACTGGGAATGTGGGCTGGAGTCTTCAAGACTCACCAAGCCAGGTAGTATGTGGGCCAAGGGCAAGAAAAAACACTGCAAAGCTCTCCTAATCATTTTAAAATTGCTTTTTCCTGATTCAGCATTTTCTTGGTTGTCATAAACCTTTGACTGTTTTCCAAGGTTGCTACAGTGTTAATTCTGACAGTTTTTGCTCATCTTTTAGGTGTTTCTTTGGAGGGGCAGGCCCTGGAGCTACCTGCTCTTCCATTATTGCTGACATTACCCCTTCACAATTTGGTTTTGATTCAGTTATTTTAAAAAAAGATTTATTAAATTGACATTTATTTATTTATTTGCTTGTTTATTTGTTTAATTTATTTTTTAATTGATTTTAATTTTTTCAGTATTCCAAGATTCATTGTTTATGCACCACACCCAATGCTCCATGCAATATGTGCCCTCCTTAATACCCACCACCAGGCTCACCCATATCCCCACCCCTCTCCCTTCTAAAACCCTCAGTTTGTTTCTCAGAGTCCACAGTCTCTCCTGGTTTGTCTCCCCCTCTGATTTTCCCCAATTCACTTCTCCTTTCCTTCTCCTAATATCCTCCATATTATTCCTTATGCTCCAAAAGTAAGTGAAACCATATGATAATTGACTTTCTCTGCTTGACTTATTTCACTCAGCATAATCTCCTCCAGTCCCATCCATGCTAATGCAAAAGTTGGGTATTCATCCTTTCTGATGGAGGTATAATATTCCATTGCGTATATGAACCACATCTTCTTTATCCATTCGTCTGTTGAAGGACATCTTTTTTTGGGGGTGTGCCTGGGTGGCTCAGTTGGCTAAACATCTGCCTTTGGCTCAGGTCATGATTCCAGGGTCCTGGGATCGAACCCCACCTCTGGCTCCCTGCTCTATGGGGAGCGTGCTTCTCCTCCCTCTGGTGCTCCTATTGCTTGTGAGCCCATGTGATCTCTCTCTCTCTCTCTCTCTGTTTCTCTCTGTCAAATAAATAAATACAATCTTTTTAAAAAAATGATTGCATTTTTTTCCCCCAAAAAACCATTATATTTATTTATTTATTTATCTGACAGAGAGAGAGTGTTCAGGGGAAGAGGCAGAGGGAGAGAATCTCTGTCAGATTCCACACTGAGCAGGGAGCCCAATGTGGGGCTCCATCTCAGTGAATCTGAGATGATGACCCAAGCTGAAACTGAGTCAGATGCGTAACTGACTGAGCCATCCAGGTGCCTCTGACCTTGGGCTTTTAGCCACTAAATGAAAATAGTATGTTAAGATAAGCAGGCAGACATAATCAAAGATTTTGGCTGGTCTGATTCTAAAGACAATTTTATGCTCAGGGATTAGTTGTAATTTGTTTACGTGAAAGGCAGTTTTCATTTTTTGTTATTCACACTTTGCATCTGAATGGTGTAACTGTGTGTGAAGGGTCTCAACAGAAGTAAGAGAAAGAAAAATATATCCCAGATGATGCACTAATAGTCATGCCAAGTAGACGAACAGGCTTCAATAATTGTCTACAATAGTTTATAATCTCTTTCTTTTTATGTATGTAAGTATGTATGTATGTATGTATTTTAGAGAGAGAGTGCATGTGAGTGGGAGGAAGAGCAGAGGGAGAGGGAAAAGCAGACCCCTTGCTGAGTATGGAGCCTGATGAGGGGCCCAATCTTACAATCCTGAGATCACAACCTGAGCCAAAAGTCAAGAGTCAGACACTCAACCGACTGAATCATCCAGAGGTCCCATCTCTTTCTTTTTAGATCTAAGCTAGAAGGATTACCAAACTCAATGGAAAAGAGGCTAAAGGATGATGCTTGGATACTTGACACATAACTGTCCTCTTCTTGTTCCTAATTCTTTAGATGGAACATTATTAAGGAAATGCAAGGGCTCTGAATCCAGATTACCTGAGTTCCAATTCTGCCTGTGTTATTGACCATATCTGTGGCCTTGGGCAAATTATCTAATCTGTCTGCACTTCAGTTTCCTTACTGTGATGTATGGGGATAATAATGGTACATGTGTCATAGTGTGCTCAAAGATTAGATGAGCTGGTAAGGTGAAAAGCATTAAGAACTGTGCCTGACACAGAGTAACCATTTAAAAAGTCTGGTTGTTATTATTATTATTATTATTATTATTATTATTATTGTAAAATTAAGTAGAAAAAAAACATGTTTTCCCATCAAGATTTTAATGGTCATACTTCATTATCACCTCCCTTTGCCCACTTACTTATCCTGGTGAATCCTAATGGGGCACATGTTACTTCAGAGGCTTCTCTTGTTTTGCATTTGACCTTGTTAGGGTGACCATAAATCAAAGCGGGGGGGGGGGGAAGAAAATTGAATGTGTTTCCTATCAGACCTCTTCCTGACAACTTCTTCAATTCTCCTTGGTCTCGAAGAGGATGAAAATGTACAGACAGGTAACTTTTTTCATAACTGAAATTGTACAGACAGTCATTCCATTTGTACTGAAATTTCCATTTTCATTTAGCATTTATTTTCCTCTTTCTAATTTTCAGTTACAAAAAAAAAATCCTAGATAACATTAATCTCAACAAACTTTTATTAATGGTGTTACCTCTGATACACCAAGATGATGAAGCTGAAATATAAATAGATGGAAGATTCTTTTTTAAAGATTCCTTTTTGAAAGTGATTTTGCAATCCCATGGACATGAAGATTTATATTATTTTTCCACCATGATACATATTAAGAATGGTCTTAATGGGAGGAACACAGCCCCATAGAGTCACTGAAGAATTCCTTGTGTGTGCTGACTGATTCTGAGTCTTTCATGATTTTTCTGGGTATCATCTAGAAATAAAACACAACACTGAAACTTTCACTGTAATAAAAATTTTAAAGCATATCGACACAAAAGGAAGATAATATGCAAATAGGTGCAATAACTCTTTGCCTTGCTATATTTACTATTGTCCATTTTTTAAAGGATTGGGTTTATTACTAAAATAATCCCAAACACCACAATCCCATTAGTTATTAAGAACCAATCAGTTGGGAAGTTGTCAATTTGTAAACTAATTTTGGCCTTCTAAGAGGAAAAATAAACCTAATTATTTTAAGGGCCACAAGACTGTCTTACACTCCTAAGTATAACTGTGCCACAACAAACATAGATAACATGCCCAAGGTGCAACTTTAAGTCTAAACAAGAACTTTAAAGCCCTAAGGAAAATATTTATGAACAGTCTAAAACAGGAATAATGGTAATTTATAAGGTAGATTGGGAAATGAGATTCAAAGGAATATTATGTTCAAACACTATATTATAGTTAGAGTGTCCCTGAAGCTTATAAACAACAACAAAAAAATGAAATTAGAAAGCTAGTTCTTAGTAGTTGAAAGATGTGGCAATTATCCTGGTTGTGGTTAAGGGTACAGGTAATTCATTTTAAGTAACACACCACTGTATTTCCTTTCCTAAAATCTCAGAGAAAAGCAATTTCAATAAGATGGAAAACACCAAACTGAAAAAGTGATTCTTTTGGCTTTTTTCATCACCTCATAGACCAAATAAAAAAAAACCGCAAAACCGATTACCCCCATTGTAAAGAAATATATTGGCCAAGAAAAATGAGTCATCCCAATGTTATTTCAGAAACAAATGTTAAAATTGATGGGTATTTTTCTTAATTCTTTTTTGTTTGAGAATAGAGAGCCAATATTGCTCCAATTTAAAAACAAAAACAAAAAAGAGAGAAATCAAGAATCACAACTGGACTGCTATGATGGTGCAGGGAAACATCCCTAGGAGGTCTGATAGAATCAGGGTGGGTCATTGAAGACAGAAGACCTGATGTAAACTACTTGGGAGACTTGTGTTCTGTGCGTCCTTTTGTCTCAGAGAGTGAGAGATGCCCTATGCTTGATGGTGGGAAGGCCTATAGCTTTCCTAACTCTGGCTTGCTGCTTCCTGTTAGCAAAAAGTTACGTTGGGAGTCATGACTATGAGGTTTGACACTCCTATTAAGAATTTCAGAAGCAAGGAGCACTTAGGTGGTGCAGTCATTTAAGTGTCTGACTCTTGGTTTAAGCTCAGGTCCTATTTATTCCCAAGGTTTTGAGATCGAGCCCAGTGTCAGGTTCTGCGCTCAGTGTGGAGTCTGCTGGAGATTCTCCCTCTCCCTTTATGTGCTCTCTCTTTCTCTCTTATCTCTAAAAGAAATAAACAAACAAATAAATAAATCTATCTTAAAAATTTTCAGAAGTAAGGAGCTTCCCATAATGTGAGACTCAGAGAAAAATTACCAATGGTGGTAAAAAATCTTGTCTTTTTATGAAGACATCATAAATTCAGGAGATTAGGTGCTGCCTTAATATGATCTTACACTGATCCGTTTCCAGATGGAATCACGTGTTAATGAAGGCCACTCAAAAAGCTGACTGTGCCTCGAGGGTTAGCCCTCTACTGCGTGTTCCAGGCTGTCAGGCTGTCCTCGGCAGCTTCTCCCTCCTGGGTTTTTCAGGGGCAGACACTGAGGCAAGGTTTGGGTTACTCCATGTTTGCAAGTATACAACAATATCTGGGAAAGGAAAGGAGGAGGAAGTAGGATAAGGCAGAGGAAGAAGTCAGACTTCAATGCAGGCCAAAGTTGCAGTCAACCCAGTGGGAGCTCCAGAGTGAATTTTGCTCATCAGAGTTGTCAAACCTCTGGCCTTTCTATCCTACCTAGCATGACCTTGGGTGTGACCCTTGGCATGAACTCTGGCAAAGTGGGTCTCTGCAGCCCTGGCAGATCCTGGAGGAGCTGACAATTGGGGCAACTCCTTCCCTGGAAGGGGTTCTGGCTTGCCCTTTTCCATGTCTACTACACCATTTGCTGAATGAATAAATGAATGTACTATTGAAAAGGCAACCTGGAGATCCTGAAGTCCTACTGAGAAAAGTTTCAGGAGGTGGGAGAAGGGTACTGGTAAAAGATGGAATCACGGTCAACTAGTACATAGAGCTGGCTCTTCAACAATAAGGCATATGCTCTGGGATGCCTGGGTGGCTCAGTCAGTTGAGCATCTGCCTTCAGCTCAGGTCATGATCCCAGGGTCCTGAGATTGAGTCCTGCGTCAGGCTCCTTGCTCAGCAGGGAGCCTGCTTCTCCTGCCTGCTGCTCCCCCTTCTTGTGCTCACTCTCTCTCTCTCTCTGACAAATAAATGAATAAAATCTTTAAAAAAAAATAAAGCATGTGTTTTCCATTCAGGAATTAAAAATGCAAGTCATTCTACTCTTTAAAAAAATCACCATTTTCCTAATGTCATTGAACCAAACACAATATTTGAGAGCTGGTAAGCCATTCTTATGATGGAACATCCTGGTTGGAATTCTTCTTCTCTAGCACTACACCTCATGGGAAGTTTTGTCCCAATTTATGGCATTGTGACTATCAGAAAATTCAATTCTCCTTTCAGGTGCTTCTATAGATAAAGAGGTCTAATGCCCATAGTATGACTAGCTCTGAAATGAACCAGATTTAAGTGCTTACATAGTTGCTCTACCCCACAGGGACAGAAGGATCTTAGACCTGTTACCAAGACCCTACACCTATGAGGCCCAGTATGGCAGTTCATTAAGCCCTGTTGCATGGGTAGGCTGGGTAGAAACAAGTACAGTTACCATCAGCCCAATATATGCTGGGTGTATAGAGTTTCCATGTGAGATTTCTTTTCTTACATCACCCAAGAAACATGTAGTGTCTGAATCTGGAATCCTCTGAAAAATCAGCCGAGAAATCAGGAAAGTGAGAACATGTATTATAATATAATCCCCCTGCAAGAATTTGAGTTCAGCAACCAACGAAGAGATGTCACTCTTCTGAAGGAATCCACTGTCATCAAATGGAAGGCAAGAGCAGGAAAGGCTGACACACTGGGTGGGAGGTTTAGGTCGACATTTTCAGAGCAGAACTTTGTAGAAAAGTGATCATTTGGTCCTCCTTGTAGCCATTGTCACTTAATAAGTGTGTGTGTGTGTGTGTCCCTATTGCCTGCCAGTGGTGAGTCATGCTTGCAAATAAAATAACCATGGTCATTTTATATGCACAGTATACTTGAAGCAAATCCTTTGAGTTGTGGTTCAAGAAATAAGTGTTGGGAGCAAAATAAGTCCTTAACATGGCAATTTTGACACTTGATTTTATGTGGTATTGTTAACACTGCTGAGAACCACATGGGGTGAATTTTTCCTGCCTGGATCTGACTAGTGCAACATGACTACATGCCTCCCCTTGGCCATGCATTTGAACAGACCCCACTGGTAAGGGACACCAGTTTACACTGAGTCAGTGTCTGCTGCATGGCCATGGGTGAAGTGGTTTACCTGTTGGCTGATGAAGCCCAACAGTCCTCACTGTTGAGTTAGTGTCCCGAGCCCAGGCTTTGCTTATAGGGAGGGAATATCTTATCCCTTTCCACTGGTAAACCATCCTTAACGTCCCAGCATGTTTGCCGACTGAGTTTATACAAATTATACAAGAAGGCAGTAAATCTCCTTCTCCCCTTTTCTAGGAAAATGTGATGAGTTTAGGAAATCTCCATGAGTTAAGCTGGTTTTAATTTCTCTGCTGGTGTCCAGATCAATTTCTTCTGAAAGGGAATTGAAATAGTTTCTTCTTTTAAGTTTAAATACCATCAGAAGTACAAGTGAGTCTCTGCCTAGATTTGTAGGGTTTTGTTTGGGGTGGAGATGCTATGACGTCAACTCTAAATCTGGCTTTTTACAGTTTTTATTTGATGAGGGGACTTATAAATTTCCTGTCTCACTATACAAGTAAGCTGTGCTTGCTGGCATTTCTTTTTCTGGAAATTATTGAAGAAACTATTTTTTTTTGCAATGTTGACTATAACCCAGGTTGCTCCAAAGTTTACCCAAGAATGAAAATATAATTTTCACATTTTCAGTTAGGCTTGCCATCTGAAGTATTAACCACAGAACATAAATTTGATCAAGGGAGGTTATGGAAGGGCTAACATTTCACAACAAGAAATCCCAAGGTATGAAAATCATATATGGTGCTCTTGACTTCAATAATTTTATTTCCCATCTTTCTCTTGCCTCACTTTTGAATTTCTTATATGATAACTAGTTAAATTAAACCCTGAACTCACATTCAAGGAGTGTTATATAAAAATTTTAGGAATGTAAGCACTGTATCTACAATATTGGTAGCTGTTAAAGTGTTACCTATGAGGACAACACTGTGAGGATAGTAAGTACTAAGCAAACTTAATAACTAATGCTTCTTTAATTTACAAAGCATTTTCTCACGCATTGTCTCATTGATCCTCACAATAACCATGTAAGGTAAATACTATTTATTCTTACTTCACAGGTGAGGAAACTGAGGATTTATTTGCTCAGTGTAACATACCTGGCAAGTTTTCATATTGTTAGCGGGCTCTAGACTGGCGTGGAATTGTAGGATTGATTGCTGGGACCTCCAGCAGGGAGAATGGAAGTTTGGCAAACTGAAGTAGCTGCAGAGACCAGGCCCAGCAAGAACACCTGGGCAGGCTGATCTCAGAAACTGACAGGAAGAGCAAGTTAGGCAATCATTAGTATCAGGCAGAGACTACTCTAGCAGGTAAATCACAGCAGTGGACATAGGCACTGAGTTATTCTGGAATGTTCAGAGAGAATTCAGATAGAAGCTTAGTGCCATGAACGGGCCAACAAGGAGGTCAGGGAAATGCCTATCAGTGCTGTTAATTCCGGGTTTCACCCATGGGGATGTTGAGACTCTCCTGTTACATATCCTGCCACCTTTCCATTGACTGACTTCTTTGGTGTGCACTTTTAGTGGCAAGGATAGAGATAATGAGGGTAAGAGATATTAAGCAGAGGCAGAGCCTGGAGGGGTACTTCTTAATCCTTTTCTTTCAGAGGCTCTGTACTCTTCACTGTACTTCACTACCTGTCATGGATGGGACAGGACAGAAAATGAAGAGGTAAAGAGACAAAAGTCAGGTGACCAACTGGTGAATAAATAGATGGGCCTCATCAGGAAAGGCTTCAAGGTGCAAACGAGTTTCTAGCTTATTCTCAAAGGAAACACAACATAGGGCCTGTTATCTGTTGAGACCCTTAAGAAGGGTAAACAATAATATTGGTTGTACTAAAGCCCAATCATATATTTTATCATCTTTTCCAGGCAAGTCAGTTTGCTCAACTTTCTTCCAGTCTGTCTTCTCTTCTAAGTATCCATTCTTGGTTCCAAAGACCGATTAAAGCAAATGATCCTGGGAGGAGCCAAGATGGCGGAGAAGTAGCAGGCTGAGATGACATCAGGCAGCAGGAGATCAGCTAGATAGCCTATCAAACCATTCCAAACACCTATGAATCCAACAGGAGATCGAAGAGAAGAAAAACAACAATTCTAGAAACAGAAAATCGACCACTTTCTAAAAGGTAGGACCAGCGGAGAAGTGAATCCAACGCGACGGGAAGACAGAACCCAGGGGGAGGGGCCGGCTCCCGGCAAGCGGCGGAGCACAAAATCAGGACTTTTAAAAGTCTGCTCCACGAAGGGACATCGCTCCAGAGGCTAAACTGGGGTGAAGACCTCACGGGGACAACGTGGACTCAGGTCCCGCGGGGTCACAGAAAGATCGGGGGGTCTGAGTGTTGCAGAGCTCACAGGTATTAGAGCGGGGAAGCCGGCTGTGGAAACAGAGCCGAGGTTTCCTAGTGGTCTGTGACACGGGCCGGTGCTCTGTGCGAGGGGTCCCCACAAGATGCGGGGAGACTCCGACCCGGGAGAGCTCAGGGATCTACGGGGTCCGGAGACTCCAGGTGGGACTCTGCCAGAGACAGAAACGCTTGGTCACAGGCTGGGTGAGCTCGGACCACTCCCAGAAGCCAGTGAGACGGGACTGATTACGCACGATTTTCTCCAAGCGCGGCCAGAGACTGGGGAGACGGGAGTGATTAAATGCTTTTCTCTGAAGGCGCGCTGAAGACTGGGGCCCCTAGCTCTCGGCTCCTCTGAACCGGAGATTGGGAGGCGGCCATTTTCATTCCCGTCCTCCAGAACTCAATGGAAAGAATTCAGGGAACAAAAGCTCCCGAAAGCGAACCTGAGAGGATTACTTAGCCCGGCCCCTGGTAAGGGCGGTGCAACTCCGCCTCGGGCAAAGACACCTGAGAATCACTACAACAGGCCCCTCCCCCAGAAGATCAACAAGAAATCCAGCCAAGACCAAGTTCACTTAACAAGGAGAACAGCGGATTCTTATCTGGACAAAATGACAAGGCCGAAAAACTCACCACAAAAAAAAGAACAGGAGGCAGGACCGAAGGCTAGGGACCTAATCAATACAGACATTGGTAATATGTCAGATCTGGAATTCAGGACGACAATTCTCAAGGTTCTAGCCGGGCTCGAAAAAGGCATGGAAGATATTAGAGAAACCCTGTCAGGAGAAATAAAAGCCCTTTCTGGAGAAATAAAAGAACTAAAGTCTAATCAAGTTGAAATAAAAAAAGCTATTAATGAGGTGCAATCAAAAATGGAGGCTCTTACTGCTAGGATAAATGAGACAGAAGAAAGAATTAGTGATACAGAAGACCAACTGACAGAGAATAAAGAAGCTGAGCAAAAGAGAGACAAACAACTACTGGACCACGAGGGGAGAATTTGAGAGATAAGTGATGCCATAAGACGAAACAACATTAGAATAATTGGGATTCCAGAAGAAGAAAGAGAAATAGGAGCAGAAGGTATACTGGAGAGGATTATTGTAGAGAATTTCCCTAATATAGCAAGGGGAACAAGCATCAAAATCCAGGAGGTGCAGAGAACACCCCTCAAAATCAATAGGAACCGGTCCACACCCCGCCATCTAATAGTAAAATTTACAAGTCTTAGTGACAAAGAGAAAATCCTGAAAGCAGCATGGGACAAGAAGTCTGTAACATACAATGGTAAAAATATTAGATTGGCAGCAGACTTATCCACAGAGACCTGGCAGGCCAGAAAGAACTGGCATGATATATTCAGAGCACTAAACGAGAAAAACATGCAGCCAAGAATACTTTATCCAGCTAGGTTATTGAAAATAGAAGGAGAGATAAAAAGCTTCCAGGACAAACAAAAACTGAAAGAATTTGTAAATACCAAACCAGCTCTACAGGAAATATTGAAAGGGGTCCTCTAAGCAAAGAGAGACCCTAAAAGTATTATCAGAAAGGAACAGAGACAATATACAGTAACAGTCACCTTACAGGCAATACAATGGCACTAAATTCATATCTCTCAATAGTTACCCTGAACGTAAATGGGCTAAATGCCCCA
>ML100813.1:71673-90211 GCA_003697995.1 Taxidea taxus jeffersonii | reverse complement strand
AAAAAAAAAAGCGACTCTTGTTAAGCCTGGAGTGTCCCAAGAGTCCAAGTAAAGAATGTCCCAAAATGGGCTTTTAGATATGTCTCTGTTACTGGATTTATGGCTCAGTGCCTATGCATTTGTAACACAGTGGTCTTTTTAGTAAGACTTACAAAAGGAGGATTTGAAAGATGGCTTTTTTTATTAGTGCAGATATATATGCCATAACCTGATTTTTTTCTTTCAGTACAGATGTCAGTTACAGTATACCTATCATGCTCTGCAGATTGTGTCATTGGTCAAGAAAGGAGAGAAATCCCAATATAATGATTAATAATCAATGTGTCTGGCCTTTAAGTCCACCCAGAGGAGAAATGAAACACTGATATAGAATCTCTCCCTGAAGGAAGAAAAACACAGAGGGTGGAAAAAGAGGGCAGGATGAGCTACCCTTAGAGGAATATAAATAGTGGAGCTGTCTAGTGTTGGGTTCTGCTTGGTTTGGTCTAAAATGTTGTAAGTGAATGATACATGAAGTTTACATCATAGTTTCTTTTTGTAATAAAACCATTAATATAAAATAAAGTAAGTAAAATATAAGAATGATCATTTTAGTGAGTTGTTGTTTTTTTTTTTTTTCCTGACAGCTGCCCTGGTGCACCGTCCCCCCACCTTCTCCTCCAGACTGAACGACACAGCTTGAAACAGATGAAGGAAGACTTGGCCATTGTGTCTCTTACTGATGATATGTGGGCAGGGAGTTATTACAGCTCTTTCCCAGACTGGAGGAGTGAAACTATCTCTAAAAAGTAATGTGTGCGTTCTGAGTTGCCGATCTCCTTAATTTGTTACTCTTTTTTCCTCCCCTCTTTCCCTTTCTATTTTCCTCTGTTGACTGATTAAATTTGTCCTTTAAAAGAAAGTCTGGTGAAGGTATTTGAAACTCCAGCACACAATCCCACTGATTATTTTATGCTAATGAATGAACTATCTAGCAATATAATATTTCACTTTTTGTGCCCTCCTGGTGGTAGCATAAGATAAATTCTAGAGTATCTTTAATTAACTAAAAGAAGCAGAAAGAAATCTCTGTGGATTAATAATATTTATGGCCCTAAAGTGAACAAAATAACAGATGAGGGTGGGAGGGGGCAACTAAATGGTAGACAAATCTTAGAGAGTTAATTAAAACAAAATTCATGCTTATTTTGGCCTTTTTATCTGCAAACGGTCCTGATGCCAGGGGACAATGAATGGAAAATTAAAAAATATTCTCGTTCTTTCTCCAAGCCTTTTAGTCTAAACATCCCACCCATTCCCATTCCTCCTTCCTTCTATCCTCCACCATGAGCTCATGTATTTCCATACATAATCATTCAGACTTGGCTCCCAAACTCTAGATTTTGTCAAAATTCTGGTGACAGTTCTGAAGACAGACAATTCTTCAGGCAGGGGCCCTCAATATTCCTTTGATGTGTAGATTGAAATGAATGACTTGGAATAGAGGAGGCTGTGTGCATCTTTGCAGCCTGATTGCTATGCTCCCAAGCATCGAAGGTGGGTATCACTGAAGAATCTTATAGAAAGAATCAAAACAATTCAAAGAATGTGGCCCTAGTTATTTCCCCCAAAACCCCAAAAGTAAAAATCAACTTATAATCAGCAAGTTATCAGAAGTAACTGTAACTATGACTGGACAGAATGCATGGCTACCAGGGACCAGGAAATCTGAGGATAGATAAAAGAAGAAACAGAAAACAGGTCAAAGGCCCCCACACTGGGCTGGTCTTGATATTTGGTCTGCAGTACACTTCCTGATCCTGAAAACAAAGAGAAACATCTTTCTGATTTTAACTAAATAGGAAGGAAGAGGATGGCAGACACAAAGGAAGTCAATACCAGTGTGGGATGAGACTTATATCTCTTAGTGGGGTTGAAATTAATTTCTATGTCATTGTTTCTGTGCTTTCAAAAATTTTTATGACAAGATAGAGTACTTTCATAGTGACTACAGCGGCTAACAGTATAAACATAATAAAAGAATATATTGACATAGATTATCATTAACTAAATAACTCGTTCAAGAAATATTCAAGACTAGTGCCTAAAGAGAAACGTGAGGTCCCTTACTTGCAAGTTAAAATAATACCTTCTAGGGGTGCCTGGGTGGCTCAGTGGGTTAAGCCTCTGCCTTTGGCTCAGGTCATAATCTCAGGGTCCTGAGATTGAACTCCACATGGGGTTCTCTGCTCAGTGGGGAGCCTGCTTCCCACTCTCTCTCTCTGCCTGCCTCTCTACCTACGTGTGATCGCTCTCGCTCTCTCTCCAATTAAACAAAAAATATTTAAAACAATACCTTCTTTTCAGAAGAATTTTGAAATCTTTGTAGACTCCTCTAAAGTTGCAATCCCTACAGACTGCCTAGAATTCCACAATAATTGATATTGCTTTGGTATTTAAAAGCAAATAATTGATTTGCTTTTAAATAAATAAAAGCACCTAGAATCTTTTCTAGGCTCAGTACTAGAAGGAAGTCACCCTAACATCTTTGAATAACCATGCTTCTGCCTAGATCATATCTCATTGTCCACATTAATCCCAGCTCTTACCCAATAGTGTAGAGCCTCAGTGAGCCTCTTGTGGTGTAAAGCTGTTACAGCTCATTGGTGCAAGGATACCCCAAAAACAATAGTAAGTTTCAGCCTTAAATAAAGTTGGTTCTCAATTCTACAATAAACATATTTTTCTTTCCCTTTCTAAAGCCCTATGACCTCATGCAATGTAGTTGAAAAAACTGGAGCTGACAAGTACGGTTGTACAAGTTGTGCACAAAAGTACTCAGCCAAATGGAATGTGTGGAGTTGAAGTCCAGCTCAGACTTCCCCACCAACCTTTGTGTCTTAGCTTGAGGCTACAGCATTTGGGAGAACAGTGAAAGAAGCTATCTTTCAGTAATTCAACCACCCAGATTGAGTGGTCTTTTTTATAATTTATCCTCACATAGGAAAACTTTTATAAATTCATGGAAAGATGCTATATGTGCTAGCAGTGACAAAGAAAGAACCCCATTTTGGTATCCACTTAGCTGTTTACTTTCAAGCATTCCCCACATCTGTAACTCTAAAGTAACTATTGCAATTCCCCTGTCCTATGTCCCATGCCTCTTGGCCCTATTTGGAGATGAGATCTAAAAAATAACTCAGACTAGGGTATTAATGGTTAAGATCGAAACGTGCTTGACCTAGGAAGCACTTTTGCACTTACCTGAGGGCTTTGACCACAGGAAATTTACTTACTGAAGGTGATTAGTCTTGCAACTCTACCTACTTGGGTGCAAAGCGGGTCCCTCCAAGTGTTCTTTGCAATCCAACAATATGCAAGATCCTATCCTTACATTTGATCCAGGGCCTATGCATTCAAAAATGTTCAGGTTGTGCAAATCCATTAGTTGAAGATACAAAAAATAAATAGCCAATGTCCGACCGTATAGAAAGATATTTGCAAAAGATTTCAGTTCAAATCCTGCATACTTAAAATCTGTGTGATATCAGCCAAAGTCAACTCGCTTACTCAAACAATGCAGGATTATTCTGAAGAATAAATTAGACATTTATGGCAAAGCCTAGCAAAATGGTGGAAACACAGCAGACACAAATGAAGATGTGTGGAATTAGAAGCAGAACAATTCAGTTTCAAAGGATGTGGTACCACATATACTACTATTAATAACATAAATAACCAAAAGATGTATTCACCAGATAAGACAATTTCAATAGAAAGAAATGCAATTAGTCATACAAGAGTAGTAGTTTTCAATTTCTGTTCCTGAATTTATTTCTAGCACTATTGCATTAACAGGAAAATCCAAGACTGTGGGCAAAGTTATGTAAACCGCATCACCAACCATAACAAACTTACCATGGGAAAATATTTCTTTAACATTAGGATTCCTTCTTGGCATCTTCCCTCACGGGACTTGTTCTTTCATTGAATTACTCATTTTAATTGAGAATTATAAACCTCACAGGGGGGTATCATCATGCTGAGATGAAAACGACTGAAGTTTTTATAGACTTCTTTTTGAGTGTGTTATGTTGATGATAGCATGCTCCAGTTTAATTTAATAGATAAAATGGTTCTGTTTCTTAAACACAGAAAATAGATGAAATGCTGTTTGCTTTTTGCAGCCAAGGTCTAAATAATTGTATTTCTAATTTTTATCTTCTACTAAAATATTCACAGAAACATTCATCAACAAAGCGTGCCACTTCTTAACATTATTGTCAGTCTAATTTTTAAGTTTTTTCAGTTAACTTCAGGAAAACATGCTCCCACTCACATTTTTATGAATGTCCTTAAATCTTAAAATTTTCCATGATCCCATTGCTAAATTCCACTGTGAAAACCTCACCTTAAACAAAAAAAAAAGTCAATGAAAATGTTTAAAGAGAAAGGTTAATGGCATAACAAGATAGGTTTATATCAAAATATTTAAATTCAGATTCTGAATCAACACCTACATATACAGAACATAATTAATCTGACACACAGCCCGAGGTTGCCCAAAAATGAGAAAGAAAGAAACATATTTAAAAATTAGTGGTTACAAAGACCCTAGAATTTCAGATATTTTGAAGAACTGAACTACAGTAGCAGGAGCTGTGGAAATGATGTGATTCATACTTTTTCTTCTTTAAAGATAAGGAATCTAAGGCTCAAGTATCCAAGTATTTTGCCCAGATCAAAAGAAAGGACATGTTGCTGGACAGTTGATGTTAAGAAAGGGCAAGGGGCAGAAGCCTATCAGAAGGTAAGAAGGAGAAAATCAGCTAGCACAAAGATACTTCTTCCCACTCCAGGCCTATGACCCCTTCCCAGACTCCCTTCATTCATTTTTCTAGTCCTTGTGTTTGTACCTTTTTAAAAAAGCCTTCTAATGACTTTGGAAGAAGTCTCATTCACATTAACTTCCCATTTATCAAATGGCCCATCTCCTTTAAAATCATTTCCAAAATGTTATCCTTTATTGGAAACCTAATACAATAATAAAAATAACTGACATTTATTGAAGAGTCGACCTGTGCTCCCAAGTGAAGACCAGAGATTGATGGCCACTATCACTGTCGCAACTACTCTCCCCTCACAAGGCCAGGACACACCATGATTGTATTCCCCATGTGGTACTCACTGCTCTGAGCGTGGAATTTTGAAGTTTGTGTGAGTTCAAGTCCTGGCTCCACCTCTTAAAAGCCAGCCATGCCTCACTGGATCACTTACTCTTTGTTTTCATTTGATTTACTTCATTTCAAATGCACTTCAATTTGGAATGCAGTCGCTATGGCCGAAATATTCACCCAACATATTTCCTCCTCCTGGGCATTCAGCTACATTATAGCTGCCGGTCCTTTGCATCAGGATGGAGTCCTGTCACTCTGTCTTGCCAATGAAGTGTGAGCTGAAGTGACTTGTCCCTGGTGGGCTGAAGCAGTTAAGTACAGGTGTGCCTTCTCTGTGCTTTCTCTCTCCTGATTGGATGCCAAATGAGATGCTGGTTGGATGCTGAATTCCATGTATGGAAGATGGTGGACCCTCCCTCAGCCTGACTGGAAGTAGCCGTGCAACTGAGACTTCTACCCCCTCCAACCTGCACTGTACTAGAAGATGAGAGAAGGGGAAAAAAAAAATCTTTGACGCATTAAACCACTTAAAGTTTGTAGTTGTTTGTTGCAGACACTAACCTGCCCTGGGTCTTAAAGTCCCTGTTGGTAGGCATGATAGGTAGGGGAAGAGAAAGAGCCATTGAGAAAGTGGGCTGTGGTTTCCAGTTTCCCGAAGTGTTACTCTCAAGAACTACCTTTTCTTCCCAGAACCACCAGAATAAGATATTTTAAAACCCTTCATATATTTTTCATATTAAGTGTCCACAGAAAACATTATTGGAGCAAAGGTTTTTTAAAAATAGCTTAAAAACCTGAATTATACACTGCATTATAGAATTAACTCTGTTTATTTTCTTCATTATCATAGCATATTTTAGCCCCTGGATGAATGTTAAGTAAACAGTGCATGGAATGAAAGCAAACAGTTTTCTGTCTGCCTTAATTGAACCATTAAAAAAAGACACCATTTTTGTCTTAAAAGAGAAATTTGATCATGGCGGTCTATGTTAAACCTTAGGTCTAGGTCAAAACCTATAATGGTGCTCAATGGATAACCTACAACTTAGCATATAAGGCTCCTTATGTTCTGGCCCCACCCTACCTTCACCTTCCAAATAGTGTGGCCTTATGGTTAAAAACTCAAAATCTGGCATCTAGGGGTGCCTGGGTGGTCGAGTGGGTTAAGCCTCTGCCTCTGGCTCAGGTCATGATCTCAAGGTCCTGGGATTGAGCCCCACATCGGGCTCTCTGCTCAGCAGGGAGCTTGCTTACCCCTCTTTCTCTGCCTGCCTCTCTGCCTGCTTGTGATCTCTGTCTGGCAAATAAATAAAACCTTAAAAAAAAAATCTGGCATCTGATTTCTCAGGTGTGAATGCTGGCTCTGCCACTATTTGCATCATCTTGAGCAAAGCATCCAGCTTCTCCAGGTTCAATATCACCTCCCACAAAGACAGAAAAGTCTCTTGAAGTGTTCAGGAGTTGTAAATGGATGGAGAACATCTCATGTTTTTAGAACAGCATCGGACACAGAATGGTCAGTAATGGGAATTATTGTTGAGATCGTACCCCATTATCTAATGAAATTTTATACTCTAATTTACACTTAAGGGACTAGACCAGGTGTGTAGGAGAAACAGTAAAATATAAGACATAGTTTTTGTCCATTAGAATCTGTCAGACCAGGTAGAAAATTCTTAAACATGAAAAATGTTACCTTCAATAGGTACACAACATATGCTTAACTTAATAGAAATTTTAAAAGGAAGACTTATACTATGCTTTCAATATATTCCTTGAAAACAAGCCTAATATCAAAACCCCTTTTCATAAAATTTTTATTACATTTTTTAAACTACATATTCAACATTTTACCAGAAGGGAAAAAAAGAATTTTTATCTTCAGAGATTTAAAAATGCGTGGTATCAGAAACCATATTAAAATAATAAAAGTAAATATCAATTAGGCGAATCTTCAACGTGAAGCTTGCTAAAGCTTGTTAATGTTGCTAAGTATACTTGCTACATATGCAAACAAAAAATAAACTATCTTTTTTTTTCTGCACCAAGGTTATCTTCAGCAGCAAGTTTTTAGAGTTCTGTTCACTCCAACTTAAATATGCAAAAGAAGAGCTTTTTCATATTTTATTCCTTTAGAATATTTTAATAAAAGATTAACTTCTTTTGCTATGAACACTGTTATTTATTTTTCTTACAGTGTCTTTTTCCTGATTTTACTGTACCGTACCTGGTTCTATCACCTTGAATCAGAGCCTTCTCTGGCTGTTTTTTCAACCTTTCAAATGCTTGTAGACAATGATGGAGGTAGGGAGAATGCCAGCAAACACAGTTCTAAGACCTCTTTGCCCCACCAGCACACAACTCATTTAACAGTATACAAATGATTTAACAGTAATACCAGCCGCGTTCCCACAGGAAATCATTTCCATTCCCACCACTGCTTGCAGATGGAGGTCATGTTTCCCTCTCTCCTTAGTCACCGCTCAGCCAAACTATTTGTATTTACATAATTCTCCCAGTAGTGTTGGGTAAACTTTCTGAAATCGGAGCCGTCTGTGGAGTTGGCACCTCCAGAAAGCGCTGTGCGACCGCAGGACTGAAGAGAGAACCTGGGATGAATTTGTGTTTGCCTCATCCCAGAATATTCTCCATTTTCTCCTCCGGATCCACTCTCCACTTTATCCATTCTGCTCTGTGCCCTTGGAGAGCGATTGGTATGGCCTTCTCCTCTGACTTCCTGTTCGGTTTGATCAAATTGAGGCACTGAGGAGATGACAGGGCAGGAAAAAATTGGAATTGGAGTATTTATAATTACTGGCTGCCTCCCCACTGTGCCTCAGATTGGCAATGACTATATTCCTATATTTATAGCCACAGTTTATATCTGAGGACCATCTCTTACATCTGCAAATATTCCCTCCAGATTCCAGGAACAATTTTTCTCCTTCCTTCTTTAAACCTTAGGTTGTCGGCTCCCTCCTACCCTTGCTGGTCCTGGAGTGACTCATCATCCCTTGTTAGTTTCCCTTAATCCCACCCACTTCTTTGTCAATAGTTCTTTCACTGAAGTCTCTTCAATTGACCCTTGTAAGTGTGTTCTCCTTTTCCCACTGGGACCCTGGCCGAAAGCAACTTACACCTGAATTACACAAATAATATCAAATCATCTCAACAGGGTCAACACGGTGGGCACTGTAGATGGTATCTAGAAAAAAAATAACAAAAAAGAATGAGGTGTGTTCTATTATTTTTCTTTCTGAAAGTTCAGGGAAGTTTGCGTTACAACAAATCCAGAAGTAAGTGCCAATTTAAGGCAAAATTGCTCAGGAAAAGGTGATTAGAAGTCTATCAACTTCAATGTTCCTCGGGGAACTTATCATTTCTTTCATGTGTTGAACTCCTTAGATCTCTCGAATGCCAGCAAACACCTCCATTTGACAGAATCAGCACATGGTACAGTGGAAATGAAACTGGCCTGGAAGCCAGAAACCCTCGTTCCAGCACTAGCCCTTTCACCAATACGTTGTATGACCTTGGACAAGTCACTTAAGTTCCCCGACTTCAGCTTTTTTTCAGTCTTCACTAGGACAAAGCTGTACTTCATGGCCTCCTCCCTCCTGCCACGTTTTCAACAGAAGCACAGTTCTTGACGGTAAAATCCACTTGTGAGGTACTGGCACAATCGTATGTGCCAAATCCTGACACCCATATTTTCATATAGCCCATAGACCGTTCTACATTTGTCTTGAGTTATAGTCAACTTGAAAGGAGTGGGCTTGGGGCACCTGGGTGGCTCAGGTGGTTAAGCATCAGATTCCTGGTTTCAGCTCAGGTCATGCTTTCAAGGTCATGAGATCAAGCCCCTGCATTCAGCTCTGCACTCAGTGGGGAGTCTGCTTGAGATTCTGTTCTTCTCCCTCTGCCCCTACTTCCTCCCTTAAATAAATAAATAAATCTTTAAAAATGAAAGGAAAAAAAAGGAGGGAACTTGTCATGGAAGATGTGTGCCATTGCCTGCATAGCTTATACAGGCTCTGATCATGCTTTACCTCTGACCTCGAAACACTCCATGGCTAATGGGGTGGCGTTAGTAAACTGAGATTCATGTGTGAATTAGAACTCTTTCCTGGTCCCGGAAAGATGAACCAAGACTAGAACAGCAATATCTGAGGCCTATCCTCCAGGTGAACATTCTTTTTATCTGATCTAATCACATTCTATTTCTTTCTTCACAAGCTAAGCCTTTTCACACCTTTGTTTTGGAAGATAGTATTTCCTCCACCCAAGATGCTAATATGCAAGTTTTCAAACTTCTCCTTTACCTTCCAAACCCCATTCAAAGATTACTCCCTCTGTGAAACATTTTCTTGCACCCTCACTTTCTTCTCCATTTCTCCTACCTCTACCATCATCTTATCATATTGCACTGTGCTTATCCCTTTACCTATGGTACACCTCCCACCAGTCCCAAAAAACCATGAGTTCTTCTGCCTCAACTGTGATCCCCAAAGGAAAGCCTTGCTTGAAAATTTATACTCTGAGTGATAAAAACATTAACAAATTGATGTAAGATGAAATGAAACACCTTTACAAAAATAGAAGTTCGAGACGTACTTGCTTAGCTTTAAAAAAAAAAAAGATAGGGGCGCCTGGGTGGCTCGGTGGGTTAAGCCTCTGCCTTCGGCTCAGGTCACGATCTCAAGGTCCTGGGATCAAGCCCCGCATTGGGCTCTCTGCTCAGCGGCAAGCCTGCTTCCCCTCTCTCTCTGCCCGCCTCTCTGCCTACTAGTGATCTCTCTCTCTGTCAAATAAATAAATAAAATCTTAAAAAAAAAAGATAAAAGCAAACAAACAAAAAAGCAATGTCTTTTCCTTTGCAGGAGATAGAAATATGCCTATTGTAAGATGCAGGAAGAGATATGGCCAGAGATGAGGCTTAGAAAAGGGAGATTAGAATGAAGTCGGTCAGGTCTTTGAGACATCCAGGCATTATTGCCAAAAGTTTGTCTCTATAGTGGTCATTTGTGATTCAAGTTTGGAAAACACTCTCCCCTGCCTTTGGAAAGAGCAAAGAGGAAATGATTTCATTATTTTTCCTGTTTCTGTTTTTCTTACGGCTCCTCTGACTAATCCTGATTCCTTCAACTAGCCACACGGTTGGCTCACTCCCTCTCTTTCTTGTCAGTGCATGCCCTTACCATAATAATTTGCTGACTCATTGCTTTATCTGTTGACTGCATGGATGCAATTTTTTAAATCAAATAAATTGTAAGTGCATATGAGTCCTCTGCTCCCCTGGGGACAGGACTTTTTGTTTTGGGAGGATAAACCTAAACCATTTAGTGGCATACATTTTTTATTAGCTTGTGAGTTTTTTAACAGTAGGAAATCAAGTGTTTAGCTTAATAATAAACCACCTAAAGAAATTCTAAAACCTGAACTTAGAATTTTTCATGTGGCTGAAGAGTCTTTGCTAAGGTCAAAAAGAATTTCAGAGTTAGATTATTTAAATATTAAATATGTTCAATAAAGAACATCCTAGGTTTATTAAGAATTTCAAAATGAATTTATAATTGGTATATTTTTCAAATTTTTATATGCTTTTTCAATTCCATTAAAAATATATTTCATGTCTTATGTTTTATTGTTGGTATTGTCATTATGTATTTGTAAAAGGGCAGAATAACATTTTATCTCTACTAGTGCTGCTCTTCTAACTTCATATATCATCACAAAATATGATAGTTATAACTTGGCAATCTTCTCTCTCTTTCTCTCATTTTCTTTCTCTATCTCTTTTTTTCTTTTTTTTACTTTTCAAGACTATTTTAAGACCATCAGAAGAAACCAAGTTTATGCTTTGTTCAAATCTTTGTTTTATATTTTATTTTCCTGTAGTACTGCATGATTTGAAGAAGTAAGCTAAAGATTGTCAGAATATTGTCAGGGGCAATGCATACAAAATCCAATCTAGTTTCACCACCCCTATTAGCTTTTCCACTTTCCATGCAAAAATTATTTCTGTCAATATTTTAATTTCAACTAGATGGGGTGGAAGGAATGAGTGACATCTAAGCAGATGGTTGTCAGAAAACTGATGACTGCATACAGTGTGTGATTAAGAATCAGGGAATAAATACATGCAGCTAGTTGTAAATATTTGGCATCTACATATATCCTCCCAAAGGATGCAATCTTACAGATTATATATGATTAATAAAAACCTTATATTTTGATAATATATTTTAATAAATGACTAAAGTATTATATAAGTGTTGGCTATATCTTTAAAGGTGGAAAAAAAAGCAAGCTTAGGTGGACATAAATATGGCCTTCAAGATTATTATTCAGCTTCCTTATTAACTTTCTGAACACCTTGAAAGATGTGTATTGGCTGCTTAAATAGGAAGAAGTATAATTTGAATCATACAAATTATTTGCTAGTGGTTATGAGGGTCAGAGAGGACCACCCCAAATCAGTATACTTTATACCATATTCCATCTTCAAATCAATATACAATTTTGCCTCAGTTTAGGGGTTAAAGCTAATGTGGAAAAGAAATGCCTGCACAGAAGCTTTCAAACTTTTCTGACAATAATCCAACTTATGCGTTGAATTGGATCCCCCCAAAAGATGCTGAAGACCTAAGTCCTAGTGTCCATGAATATGGGCTTATTTGAAAATAGGGTCTTTGCAGATGAGTTAAGATAAGGTCATTAGAGGGGCCTGAACTCAATATGACAGTTTTCTTTTTTTTTTTTTTTATTTATGTATTTGACAGACAGGGATCACAAGTAGGCAGAGAGGCAGGCAGAGAGAGAGGGGGAAGCAGGCTCCTTGCCAAGCAGAGAGCCCAATGTGGGGCTCGATCCCAGGACCCTGAGATCATGACCTGAGCTGAAGGCAGAGGCTTAACCCACTGAGCCACCCAGGCACCCCAATATGACAGTTTCCTTACAAAAGGAGAAATTTCTAGACAGAGAACAACATGCACATAGAGAGAATGTCATGTGACTATGAAAGCTCTTATTGAGGTGATGTGTCTACAAGTCAAGGAATGCCAAAGTTGCCAGCAAATCAGGTGGGAAATAGACATGGAATTAACTCTCCCTCACAACTCTTGGAAGGAATTAATCCTGCCAGTGCTTTGATCTAAGACCTCTAGCTTCCAGAAGTTGTGAGACAATATATTTTTGTTGCTTAAGCCACTGAGTTTGTGATACTTTCTTATGGTAGGCCTAGAAATTGAATACAACCCATAATCAGAAATGTGTTGTAATCTACAATAGCCACACACATATAAAAAGCACAATTTGGGGGTGCCTGGTGGCTCAGTGGGTTAAAGTCTCTGCCTTTGGCTCAGGTCATGATCTTAGGGTCCTGGGATCTAGCCCCACATCAGGCTCTCTGCTCAGCAGGAAGCCTGCTTCCTCCTCTCTCTCTGCCTGCTTCTCTGCCTACTTGTGATCTCTGTCAAATAAATAAATAAAATCTTAAAAAAAAAGCACAATTTTCACAAAATGGTACTTGCTATTGGGGTGTCTGGGTGACGCAGCTCATTAAGTGTCCAACTCTTGTTTTCAGCTCAGGTCATGATCTCAGGGTCCTGAGATCAAACCCTGCATCAAGCTCTATGCTCAGCATGGAGTATGCTTAAGACTTCTCTTCCCGTCTCTCTGTTTCTACCCCCATGCTTACATGTGCTCTCTCTCCCTCTTTAAAACAAACAAATGAATAAATCTTAAAAAAAAAAAACCCACAATATTTGCCATTAATGTACTGAGATTTTCAAATCTACATATTATAAATTTTTGCTTGTCACAACTCATAAAATTTATTTTTTTGGAGTCAAAACCCACAGTTTAGAGAATATTAGCCTAATAACAAGAGCGATTTAACTCCTACACACTGGGTCACTTTTATTTAGTGTTACAGAAAGAGATTTGAGACAAGATCACTTTTTAAAAGGATATAATATGCACTCCCAGTGAAAAATAGCCTAGAATCCATAAAACATTCATACAATGAACATTATCCAGAGGAATTCTTTAAAATCAGCATTAAAAACTCTAGGTCCAGAATTGATGAGTAGGATCCTAAGTAGTCCTCCAATATTGTTCTGACCTCAGCTGCCATTGTCCAAAGAATAATCCCTATCCCAATTCCCATCTCTGCTGCAGTTTATCTCAAACAATGCTGAGCAGGTTTAAGTAGAAGATCTTTGAACAGTGGGTAAGTAACTAACCAAATTACAAATAACTCAAGATCAGAGCATGATCTTAGTCTTTAGCTCACAACTTGAAGTATGGTATCATTGGAGCCTCTGCTTCTGAATTTCCAATCTTCTGTGTCTTCCTATCCATCTCTTTTCTCTCTCAAACCTTTTTCTTTCTTCAATTTTTTATAAGTTCTCCACTCTTCCACTTTGGTCAAGTTTTTGACTCCTTGCTTACACTTAGTGTACCCCACTCTCTGTTCCTCTATATCTGCTTTCTTGACTGGTGTTGGCTAGGTTTTTTGCATTTACTAACTTATCTGTCTCTGGATTTTTGGTGTTTTCTCCTTTTCTCCTTTAACTCACATTGATATACAGAATTGAATATTTTAGGAGTTGCATATGATGAACTAAAATGAATAAATTTAATTTTAGTAGTAACAAACAGATACATTGAATTTCTTAATTTTTCTCTGACACGTTTTCTTAAAGATTTTAATTTATTTATTTGACAGACAGAGATCACAAGTAGGCAGAGAGGCAGGCAGAGACAGGAAGGGAAGTGAGCAGAGAGCCCAATACAGGGCTCAATCCCAGGACCCTGAGATCATGACCTGAGCCAAAGGCAGAGGCTTTAACCCACTGAGCCACTCAGGTGCCCACTCTCTAACACATTTTTAAAATGTAAATTTTTTCCTTTTTATAATGTAATCTTTAATTGATCTTCGCAGGTCAAAACCTCTGATTGGAAAATCAACCAATCAATCAAAATCAGGAAAACAAAATGTACTAATTAAAAATGAAAGTTAGATAAATTTAACCACATTAAAATTAGGGACTTCTGTTTATCAAACTATATCATTGAGGGTCATCTGGGTGACTCAATCAGTTGAACATCCCTCTGACTTCATTTTGGCTCAGGCAATAATCTCAGGGTCATGGGGTTGAACCCCATGTTGGGCTCCATGCCCCATGTAAGGCTCTGAGTTAAGCATGGAGTTTTCTTGAGATTCTCTCTCTTCCTCCCTTTTGCTTTTCTCCTCCCTCCTTTCTAAAATGAATAAATAAATAAAATCTTAAAAAAGAAAAGAAAATGTACTCAAGCAACCATTTAGAAATATATATATTTTTTTAATTTAAACTTTTTTATTTAAACATATAATGTAACCCCACCACCCTCTCCCAACCCCTCTCCCCCCCACCCCCCTCAGTTTGTTTTATGACATTAAGAGTCTCTTTTGGTTTGTCTCCCTCCCGATCCCATCTTATTTCATTTTTTTCTTTTCCTACCACCTTAACTCCCACCCCCATTGCATCTCCACTTCCTCATATCAGGGAGATCATGTGATAGTTGTCTTTCTCCAGTTGACTTATTTCGCTAAGCATAATATGCTCTAGTCCCATCCATATTGTCGCAAATGGTAAGATTTCATTTCTTTTGATGGCTGCATAGTATTCCATTGTATATATATACCACTTCTTCTTTATCCATTCATCTGTTGATGGACATCTAGGTTCTTTCCATAACTTGGCTATTGTGGACATTGCTGCTATAAACATTCGGGTACACGTGCCCCTTAGGATCACTACGTTTGTATCTTTAGGGTAAATACCCAGTAATGCAATTGCTGGGTCATAAGGTAGCTCTATTTTCAATTTTTTGAGGAACCTCCATGCTGTTTTCCAGAGTGGTTGCACCAGCTTGCATTCCCACCAACAGTGTAGGAGGGTTCCCCTTTCCCCACATCCTTGCCAGCATCTGTCATTTCCTGACTTGTTCATTTTAGCCATTCTGACTGGTATGAGGTGGTATCTCATTGTGGTTTTGATTTGTATTTCCCAGTGATGCACAGTGATGTGGAGCATTTTTTCATGTGTCTGTTGACCATCTGGATGTCTTCTTTACAGAAATGTCTGTTCATATCCTCTGCCCATTTCTCAATTGGATTATTTGTTCTTTGGGTGTTGAGTTTGCTAAGCTCTTTGTAAATTTTGGATACTAGCCCTTTATCTGATATGTCATTTGTAAATATCTTCTCCCATTCTGTCAGTTGTCTTTTGGTTTTGTTGACTGTTTCCTTTGCTGTGCAAAAGTTTTGATCTTGATGAAGTCCCAATAGTTCATTTTTTCCCTTGCTTCCCTTGCCTTTGGCGTTGTTCCTAGGAAGAAGTTGCTGCGGCTGAGGTCGAAGAGGTTGCTGCCTGTGTTCTCCTCAAGGATTTTGATGGATTCCTTTCTCACGTTGAGGTCCTTCATCCACTTTGAGTCTATTTTCGTGTGTGGTGTAAGGAAATGGTCCAATTTCATTTTTCTGCATGTGGCTGTCCAATTTTCCCAACACCATTTGTTGAAGAGGCTGTCTTTTTTCCATTGGATATTCTTTCCTGCTTTGTCAAAGATTAGTTGACCATAGAGTTGAAGGTCTATTTCTGGGCTCTCTATTTTGTTCCATTGATCTATGTGTCTGTTTTTGGGCCAGTACCATACTGTCTTGATGATGATAGCTTTGTAATAGAGCTTGAAGTCTGGAATTGTGATGCCACCAACTTTGGTTTTCTTTTTCAATATTCCTTTGGCTATTCGAGGTCTTTTCTGGTTCCATATAAATTTTAGGATTATTTGTTCCATTTCTTTGAAAAAATTGTATGGGATTTTGATAGGCATTGCATTAAATGTGTAGATAGCTTTAGGTAGCATAGACATTTTCACAATATTTATTCTTCCAATCCATGAGCATGGAACATATTTCCATTTCTTTGTGTCTTCCTCAATTTCTTTAATGAGTACTTTATAGTTCTCTGAGTATAGATTCTTTGCCTCTTTGGTGAGGTTTATTCCTAGGTATCTTATGGTTTTGGGTGCAATTGTAAATGGGATTGACTCCTTAATTTCTCTTTCTTCTGTCTTGTTGTTGGTGTAAAGAAATGCAACTGATTTTTGGGCATTGATTCTATATCCTGACACTTTACTGAATTCCTGTACAAGCTCTAGCAGTTTTGGAGTGGAGCCTTTTGGGTTTTCCACATATAGTATCATATCATCTGCAAAGAGCGATAGTTTGACTTCTTCTTGGCCGATTTTGATGCCTTTAATTTCTTTTTGTTGTCTGATTGCTGAGGCTAGGAATTCTAGTACTATGTTGAATAGCAGTGGTGATAACGGACATCCCTGCCGTGTTCCTGACCTTAACGGAGAAGCTCTCAGTTTTTCTCCATTGAGAATGATACTTGCGGTGGGTTTTTCATAGATGGCTTTGATAACATTGAGGTATGTGCCTTCTATCCCTACACTTTGAAGAGTTTTGATTAGGAAGGGATGTTGTACTTTGTCAAATGCTTTTTCAGCATCTATTGAGAGCATCATATGGTTCTTGTTCGTTCTTTTGTTAATGTATTGTATCACATTGATTGATTTGCGGATGTTGAACCAACCCTGCTACCCTGGAATAAATCCCACTTGGTCGTGGTGAATAATCCTTTTAATGTACTGTTGGATCCTATTGGCTAGTATTTTGGTGAGAATTTTCGCATCTGTGTTCATCAAGGATATTGGTCTGTAATTCTCTTTTTTGATGGGATCCTTGTCTGGTTTGGGGATCAAGGTGATGCTGGCCTCATAAAATGAGTTTGGAAGTTTTCCTTCCATTTCTATTTTTTGGAACAGTTTCAGGAGAATAGGAATTAATTCTTCTTTAAATGCTTGGTAGAATTCCCCTGGGAAGCCATCTGGCCCTGGGCTTTTGTTTGTTTGGAGATTTTTGATGACTGTTTCAATCTCCTTACTGGTGATGGGCCTATTCAGGTTTTCTATTTGTTCCTGGTTCAGTTTTGGCAATTTATATGTCTCTAGGGAAGCATCCATTTCTTCCAGATTGTCAAATTTGTTGGCATAAAGTTGCTCATAATATGTTCTTATGATTGTTTGTATTTCTTTGGTGTTGGTTGTGATCTCTCCTCTTTCATTCATGATTTTATTTATTTGGGTCCTTTCTCTTTTCTTTTGGATAAGTCTCGCCAGGGGTATATCAATCTTATTAATTCTTTCAAAGAACCAGCTCCTAGTTTCATTGATTTGTTCTATTGTTTTTTTGATTTTTATTTCATTGATTTCTGCTTTGATCTTTATTATTTCTCTTCTGCTGGGTTTAGGCTTTCTTTGTTGTTCTTTCTCGAGCTCCTTTAGGTGTAGGGTTAGGATGTGTATTTGAGACCTTTCCTGTTTCTTGAGATAGCCTTGTATCACTATATATTTTCCTCTCAGGACTGCCTTTGCTGTGTCCCACAGATTTTGGAACGTTGTGTTTTCATTATCATTTGTTTCCATGGTTTTTTTTTCAATTCTTCTTTAATTTCCTGGTTGACCCATTTATTCTTTAGAAGGATGCTGTTGAGGGGCACCTGGGTGGCTCAGTGGTTTAAGGCCTCTGCCTTCGGCTCGGGTCATGATCCCAAGTTCCTGGAATCGAGCTCCACATTGGGCTCTCTGCTCGGCGGGGAGCCTGCTTCCCCCTCTCTCTGTCTCTGCCTGCCTCTCTGCCTACTTGTGATCTCTTTCCCTGTCAAATGAATAAATAGAAGGATGCTGTTGAGTCTCCATGTATTTGTGCTCTTTCCAAATTTCCTCTTGTGATTGAGTTCTAGCTTCAGAGCATTGTGGTCTGAAAATATGCAGGGAATGATCCCAATCTTTTGATACCCGTTGAGACCTGATTTATGACCCAGGATGTGATCTATTCTGGAGAATGTTCCATTGGCACTAGAGAAGAATGTGTATTCTGTTGCTTTGGGATGGAATGTTCTGAATATATCTGTGATGTCCATCTGCTCCAGTGTGTCATTTAACACCTTTATTTCCTTGTTGATCTTTTGCTTGGATGATCTGTCCATTTCAGTGAGGGGTGTGTTAAAGTCTCCTACTATTATTGTAGTCTTGTCAATGTGTTTCTTTGATTTTGTTATTAATTGGTTTATATAGTTGGCTGCTCCAATGTTAGGGGCATAGATATTTAAAATTGTTAGATCTTCTTGTTGGACAGACCCTTTGAGTATGATATAGTGTCCTTCCTCATCTCTTATTATAGTCTTTGGCTTAAAATCTAATTGATCTGATATAAGGATTGCCACCCCAGCTTTCTTCTGATGTCCATTAGCATGGTAAATTGTTTT
>ML100813.1:37531-71663 GCA_003697995.1 Taxidea taxus jeffersonii | reverse complement strand
ATCTCTCCTTCTATTTTCAATGATAACCTAGCTGGATAAAGTATTCTTGGCTGCATGTTTTTCTCGTTTAGTGCTCTGAATATATCATGCCAGTTCTTTCTGGCCTGCCAGGTCTCTGTGGATAAGTCGGCTGCCAATCTAATATTTTTACCATTGTATGTTACAGACTTCTTGTCCCGTGCTGCTTTCAGGATTTTCTCTTTGTCGCTAAGACTTGTAAATTTTACTATTAAATGGCGGGGTGTGGGCCGATTCCTATTGATTTTGAGGGGTGTTCTCTGCACCTCCTGGATTTTGATGCTTGTTCCCCTTGCTATATTAGGGAAATTCTCTACAATAATCCTCTCCAGTATACCTTCTGCTCCTATTTCTCTTTCTTCTTCTTCTGGAATCCCAATTATTCTAATGTTGTTTTGTCTTATGGCATTACTTATCTCTAGAATTCTCCCCTCGTGGTCCAGTAGTTGTTTGTCTCTCTTTTGCTCAGCTTCTTTATTCTCTGTCATTTGGTCTTCTATATCACTAATTCTTTCTTCTGCCTCATTTATCCTAGCAGTAAGAGCCTCCATTTTTTATTGCACCTCATTAATAGCTTTTTTTATTTCAACTTGATTAGACTTTAGTTCTTTTATTTTTCCAGAAAGGGCTTTTATTTCTCCTGACAGGGTTTCTCTAATATCTTCCATGCCTTTTTCAAGCCCGGCTAGAACCTTGAGAATCATCATCCTGAATTCCAGATCTGGCATATTACCAATGTCTGTATTGATTAGGTCCCTAGCCTTCGGTCCTGCCTCCTGTTCTTTTTTATTGTGGTGAGTTTTTCTGCCTTGTCATTTTGTCCAGATAAGAATCTGCTGTTCTCCTTGTTAAGTGAACTTGGTCTTGGCTGGATTTCTTTGATCTTCTGGGGGAGGGGCCTGTTGTAGTGATTCTCAAGTGTCTCTGCCCCAGGTGGAATTGCACCACCCTTACCAGGGGCCGGGCTAAGTAATCCTCTCACGTTCGCTTTTGGGAGCTTTTGTTCCCTGAACGCTTTCCGTAGAGTTCCGGAGGACGGGAATGAAAATGGCGGCCTCCCAATCTCCAGCTTGGAGGAGCTGAGAGCTAGGGGCCCCAGTGTTCAGTGCGCCTTCAGAGAAAAGCGCTTAATCACTCCTGTCTCCCCAACCTCTGGCCGCGCTTGGAGAAAATCGTGCATAATCAGTCCTGTCTCACTGGTTTCTGGCTGTGCTCCAAGCTCACCCAGCCTGTGACCAAGCGTCTTTGTCTCTGGCACAGTGTCCCACCTGGAGTCTCCGAACCCCGCAGATCTCTGGGCTCTCCCAGGTCGGAGTATTCCCAGATCTTGTGGGGACCCCTCGCACAGAGCACTGGCCTGTGTCACAGACCACGGCTCTAGGAAGCCCTGAGTTGAGAGCTCACTCCTGGGCTCTGTCTCCGCAGCCGGCTTCCCCACTCTAATACCTGTGAGCTCTGCGACACTTAGACACCCCTGATCCTTCTGTGACCCCGCGGGACCTGAATCCACGCTGTCCCCGTGAAGTCTTCACCCCAGTTTAGCCTCTGAAGTGATGTCCTTCCATGGAGCAGACTTTTAAAAGTCCTGATTTTGTGCTCTGTTGTTCCACCGCTTGCCGGGAGCCGGCCCCTCCCCCCGGGGTCTATCTTCCCGTCGCATTGGATTCACTTCTCCACTGGTCCTACCTTTTAGAAAGTGGTCGATTTTCTGTTTCTAGAATTATTGTTTTTCTTCTCTTCGATCTCCTGTTGGATTCGTAGGTGTTTGGAATGGTTTGATAGGCTACCTAGCTGATCTCCTGCTGCTTGATGTCGTCTCAGCCTGCTACTTCTCCGCGATTTTGACTCCTCCCCCAAAAATATATAAATTTTTAAGAGAGTAGAAGGCAATCTACTAAGGGGGGTGGTGAATTATTTGTGGAATATACAAATGAAAGACATGGATCCAAAACATGTAAAGAACTTCTAAAATCCAATAAGAAAAATAATAAACACCCCAATAGAAATATGGGTAAAAATTTCAAGGGGGCATTTTCCAAAATAAGAAATTCATTTGGCCAATAAAATATGCAAAGAGAAACAAACAGCAACAATAACAAAAATCCCTCAGCTTTTTTAGGGAAATGAACTATGGGATACCACTACTACACACCCGACAAAAGAGTCAATATTTGAAAGTCAACAGTATGAAAACAATAGTATGTATTAGCAACAAGTGAATTAATTGTAGCTTCCATATTCTACCAGTGAGAGTATAAATTTTGGAAAGCTGTTTGAAAGTGTCTATTCTTGCTAGCATACACATAAACTACAACCCAGCAGTTACATTCCTGGGTTTATGTCCAAGAGAAAGACACAGTTATGAGTATCAAGAGACATATACAAGAATTTTCAAGGCAGCTTTATTCATAATAAGATCAAATTGAAAATAATCCAAAGGTCTGTCACCTTTAGAATAGATATATAATTTGTGATATTTGCATGTGATGAGAATCTACATAGACTGATATGTTCATACATGTACATAATACTATGAATCAGTCTCGTAAACACAAGCCAGACACAAATTCCATTCACAGAAACTCCATTCATAGAACATTCCCAAACAGGCAAACTAATGGATAATAATTAGAAGAGTAGTGACTGAGGAGGCAGGAAAGAACCCACTTACATCTTTCTGGTAGTGATTGCAAAGATAGATTAATTTTATGAACATTTGAATGTAGCACACATGATTCACTTTCTGCATGTACATTATACTTCAATAAAGTGTTTACTTAAAGATGAACATTTTATAACAGTAATCTATATGTTGTTGATTTTTGAGAAACAAAATCATGTATCAAGAAACCAACCATTGGGGCGCCTGGGTTGCTCAGTGGGTTAAGCCTCTCCCTTCGACTCAGGTCGTGATCACAGGGTCCTGGGATCGAGCCCCTCATCGGGCTCTCTGCTCAGCAGGGAGCCTGCTTCCTCCTCTCTCTCTGCCTGCTTGTGATCTCTGTCTGTCAAATAAATAAATAAAATTTAAAAAAAAAAGAAAGAAACCAACTATCTTTACTTCCCCTCCTACACATTTGTCAGACATATTGTAGTAAATCCAACAGCAGTGTTTATTGTTTATTGAGGGTTTCTATGTGTTGGAATAAATTTATCCTAGGATTTAGCATATTAATTTCCTCCAACTATGCTATGAGTAAATATCATTATTACCTGAGCTTTTTTTCAGGTGGTCAAATTGAGTTTCAAAACAGCTACATAATTTGTGCAATGTTATAAAGCCCATGGTAACACATTTCTACCACCCTTGCTTAAAACTCAATCTCATGATCCTCACAGACTTGTTAATGGTGAGAGCATTTGACCTGGGGTAAATTGGGAAGTAATACATAGTGAAATATAAGAGTTCCTGGTCCTTCAAAGAGACGGGCACGTGGAGGGAGCAGAGGTGTAACTTTTGCTTTTGTTCCAACTGCATCTTGAGTCCAAGGATGAAAATGACCATGTTAAGTGTCTCAAATGTGATATCAGAGGAAAACAGATGGGAAACTCAATTTGGGTCCCCCTATGTATTTGCCTCCTGGGTTTTCCATGTGGATGAACACTGGAAGCACAATTTAGTTCCTCTGAATAACGAAATCATATCTAAGAAACACTTCAGTTCTAACACTCTGTGGTTCTTCAATTCTCAGAAATGGCATAAGTGTGAGAGTTGCTATAACATTTTTCCTAAGCAAGAGAGCAAACAAGTAGTGCTATGAGAATGTTGAATTCAATACTTTTTGAAGCTTTCCCCTGTGGTGAAGAAATGATACACTCTGAATGGCAAAATAATTTCAGGGCTGCATATCTTATGCTGTCTCAACCTCAAGATTCAAGGGTTTGAGCATGCTGATTCACAGAGGTCTTTCCTAGGGATTTTGTAAAAGTAGCATAGATTTGGAATATATACATAAGGCAATATCATGAAATGAGATGGACGAAAAGTGGATTGTCATTTCTTCTTCAATAGAGTAAGTCTTTAATATCACAGGGGATGCTATAATCCCTGAAATATCATCTTATTCTGAGCCCAAATCTAATTTCCTTCCTATTTTCAAATTATAGACATTGATGAAATAAAATGAGCAAGAGGGTACAAGACAGAGAATTTAATTTACTTAGAATAAAAAAGAATTAAAATAATCTCAACAATTTTAATCTATAAAAGTTCTCTAACAGTGTGGAAGGAGTTTGCCAAGGAAGAGGATGTCATGTGGTCAGTTGTCATTTGAATTATTCTGGGAGCTTTTGCAAAAAAACAAGCTTCTTTAGGAAAAAATGATGGATTAAAGAAGAACATGGATTGAAATGACTAGGAGTTAGCACAATCATTTTGAAAGTGGAAAATAAAATGGAAGGGTAGTGCCCAGTCTTGACAAGACACATGAGAGTCTAGAATTACTCTGGCATTTTCAAATTCTTACTATGATAGTAACTATGGCACTTGATATTTAAAATGATAGCTAATTTTAAGTTCTTAAAATGTAGATAATGCTAACACTGTTGCTATTTATTTCACAGAACTGAAAAACCAAACTAAAACAGGTGTAGAATTCACCTTGTTAAAACTGAAGCTGAATTTGTGATATTAAAAGAAGTTGCAGTTTTTTAAAAAAAGCATCAGACACTGAAACATGTTCCAATGACAACTAGAGTCCCACATTCAAAAATGTTGTTGAGAAGTAAAAATAAGATAAGGGTGCCTGAGTGGCTCAGTAGGTTATGTGTCCAACTCTTGATTTCCAATCAAGTGGTGAGATCCAACCCTTTGATTCTCTCTCCCTCTCCCCTGTCCCTCCCCACTGCATGCTCACACGTGCGCTCTCTCTCTCTTTCTCTTTTTCTTCAAAATAAATAGATAAATCTTTAAAAAAAGAAAAGAAGTAAAAAAAAAAGATATTCTGTGAAGACATTGAATGTTTCACACATATGACTCCTATTATGGTATTAGAACTAAATAATGTTTTAGTTAAATGAGAAAAAAATCAATTTTAAGAAATAGAACAGCTTCTGAGATTCTTCATAAAAAAATACCTTCCTCATCAGCCTGATGAAAAGCTTAAATAGCATAATCCATAGGAAGTGCTTAGCACCTTGCAAGACACATAGTAAGTCCCAAATAAAACTTCCATTCATTATTAAGACCTTACTTGTTTTCGCACAGCAAGGATTTAAGGGCAAATAAGCAAAACATGCATAGCAGTATATATTTAGTTGTTTTTAAAACAGTAATACAATTTCAGTGTTGATAAAGGTAACATACTGGAGCAAAATTCAGCCTTGATGAAGCCACATTTTCAAAGAACAGATGCTGTAATTATTGAGGATCACATCTATTGAGAACCTACTATGTGAAGGACTTTTTGCCAGGTCCTGTTTAAGTAACTCAAAACCCAGAATCAGAAAGTCATCACTACTTAGAATGTCACTTAACTCTGAGAATTTTATTGAGGTCCTCCAAGAAAACATGTTTTCTTCAATAATTTTCTAACCACTACCACCACCATCACCTTTTATGATGGCTGAATTTAAGAAGGAAATTCTCATTTTAAACAGTGTGTTTTTACAGGAACTTATCAAACAGTGGCCTTTAGCTGTTGTTCTGTGACAGCCACTCTATTAAAATCCTGATGTAAACAAGTGGAGAAGGTGAACTGGGAGTGCAGATATTTGCACGGCATTACTGTCAGGTAAAATTTTAAAGATAGGTTTTATGAACCCATTATTTGCAGTCAAGACTTTTGACTACAGCATCGGAAATCATTTATGGAGACAAAATGTTTTGTCAAAACATACTGCTGGGAGTCAGTGTGTAGCTTCTTTTTATGTAATTCAATTTAGTCCTGTTGTTTGCATGAAAGAGAAATTCTAGCTGAGCAGCCATAGTGAGCCAGTAAAAAGTGACAATATGGTGAGCATCAGAGGCAATTAAAATTAAATGCTTTTTGTCTTCATTTTATTTCTTAATAAATGGGTAATTGCATTGTGGTGTACCTGGTGACAGGCTAAATTAAGAAGGTATTGGGTGTCTTTGCTAGCTTCTATCAAATTTATATGTATTTTTGAATTCTACATCAGGTGGAAGGAAACCTTAGGCAAGCTTTCTTTCCAAAACATATGAGAAATGGGACAACCATGCCATCAGCTGGAGCTATTTTGACATGGGAGGGGACCCAGTTTAGAAACAACCAATGAAGATGTGTCTAGGGTTGGGTTTTATGGAGCTGGTATCAGTGTATTGTCAAACACGATCAGTATAAATGATCTCGTGGTTTAAATAACACAGAGTTCTCTGACTTTTCAATGATAAACTTCTCTAACAAAGTATCAGCTTTCAAAAATAGATACCTTCTTTTTTTTTTTTCGAGAAATTCCTTTCTTTTTTTTTTTTTTTAAGATTTTATTTATTTATTTGTCAGAGAGAGAGGGAGAGAGAGCAAATGAGCACAGGCAGACAGAGTGGCAGGCAGAGGCAGAGGGAGAAGCAGGCTCCCTGCCGAGCAAGGAACCCGACGTGGGACTCGATCCGAAGACTCCAGGATCATGACCTGAGCCGAGGGCAGCCGCCTAACCAACTGAGCCACCCAGGCATCCCAAAAATAGATACCTTCTTATGAATTAATATGAATTGACAAAAGTTTGAGGAAATGAGAAAGCTTTCATCATTTGGAGCAATTTATTCAATAATGCATACAATTAAATACCTTATTAACATGTACTAGGATCTGAGAATGAATTTTAAATCAGATGTAGGATTCCTGCCCACAAGCGATATACAGTCTGGTGATACAGAAAGATTTGTAAATAAATAAATCCAACAGTAAAGTTTGCAATGGGGAATCAAAAGTTGCTTAAAAGGTGTTGTAAAAGAGATTTCTGGGGGTTGTGGACACAATTCTCATATTGCAGTGTGGGTGGAGAATATATCGCTGTGAGAAGGTTCCAAGAAGTATAAGTGTGAAACTGTATGGAATGTTGGGGGAAAAGATAAGTAGCAAGATGCTGGGGAGGGAGATTTGGAACTATGGTGTTTAGAGCTATGGGTTTACTAGGGATAATTCAGGAGGTTATGACAGAGGCCAGATCATGACAAAGAATTTGGATTTCAACACTTAAATTTAATATGGAGCTAATAATTAAAGCAGAGGAGAAATATCAGATTTGTATATTTGGAACTTTATTATCAATAATGTGGAGTATTAACTAAAGCAGGATATGATCTAATGTAGGGACATTTGTTCATTAATTGTGGTAACTGTACCATACAAACATAAGATGTCAATAATAGGGAAAATGTAGTGTGGGATATATGGAAATCCAGTACTATTTCACAATAATTCTGTATATATTAAACTGTTCTAAAATAAAATTTTATTTTAGAAACAAAGAAACTCTGTATACAGCACAAATTTTAATTAATAATGATGCATCGATATTGGTTTATAATTATAATATACTATATTAATATAAGATGGTAATAATATGGGAAACTGACTGTAGCACACATGGGAACTTTCTGCACTATCTTTGCAATTTTTCTGAACATCTAAAACTGCCATAAAAGTTTGTTTGAAAAAATATGAATGTAAACATAACATTTTATTATAAATATTTTTTCTTTTCACTTTTCTCAATTTTTATTTCAAAAGATACATTCTTCTTGGAGACTCCAGATTTTATGGCTTTGTTACATCTCCACATTTTTTACAGGTGGAGAAAATCTCAAAAAATTCCATGATTCACCCGCATACTCAATGAGGTACTTTTATGTTGTGTTGTTTAAATCTACAAAACACTACAGTTAATTCAAGTAGATCACCACAACTGATTGAAATAGAAACATCAGACATAAAGGAGGTAGTCTTTCTACATAATTATAGGAAGGTCATTTTCTCTTTCACAATTTCGAGGCTCAATGAGACTGTCTATGTCATATATCGTAACGTTAAGATGAGTGAGCGATGATTTCAGTTTAGGATGTCGTGAACTGCAGTCATACCAAAGAAGTCACTTATCTTTCTTTGTCTCTTCTTCCACTTGCCTGTTTATTACTGTACTTTGTAAATGATTTAGCCTTGACATGAGAACCCAGAGGTGGGTTTTTCTTATGGTGTTTCTTTTTAAACATAGAAGAACATGAAGCATGTTTATCTCCTTTGGACAAGAATTTCATTCCTACACATCACAAGCCGCCAATGTAACCTTGGCCCTGAAATTTGTCAGGCTACAGTCTTTGTGAGCTCCATATCTCAAGGAAGTACTTAGTTCCTAAAAGAGTGTGAATAAAAAACAAAAACAGTACCAGAGGGGAAAAATTTATTCCTAAAACAATTATGGGTAACAATGTCAGCTAGTGATATTCGAAAAAGTCATGTGAAATGAAATGTTATATTCTGTTTTATTGAGTGACCCAAATGTACACAAAATTAAATATTCTGGATAACAGTTGCTTATAATAACCATTACTAATTATATGGTAGCCTGATAAGATGATTTTAGAATAGATGCTCCTCCCAAAATCATTTTGTATGGCATCTTCCTCAGTTAAAAGTTTGATTCCCAAGAAAAGGTGTCAGGCAAAGATAAATGATAGATGAAGAGCTAGAATATAATATTATATATGTAATATAATATTATATATATGACCCATAATATATATATAAAGATGAAGAGAAAGAATATATATATATGTATACTTACATATATATACACATATACACACACATATGACTCATAGTAAATGAGTCTCGTAATACTATACATAAACATGCAAGTGGAAGAGGAGACAAAGAAACATAAGTGGCTTTTTTGGTATGACTGCCGTTCACAGCATCCTACACTGAAATCATCACTGGCCCATCTCAATGTTATGATATATGACATAGACAGTCTTGCTGAACCTTGAAACTGGGAAAGAGAAAATGACCTTCTTATAATTATGCAGTAAGACTATCTCCTTTATATATGAGACTATAGACTATAGAAGCACTATATTCCCTATACATTTGTATTTTGCTTTTGGAGTATCTACATCCCCCATCACCAGAAACCCATGTAAGGATTCTGTGGTTTCAGGGAAGCATACATGATCTAGCCTAAGCCAAGTAGAGCATTTCATCTCCCTGACCAAAGTAATTGATTCAGGGGTAGTCAGCAACTTACACTGGCTCAGAGTGAGTCTCAAGACTTTTGCAAGAAATACTGAGACCAAGACACTTTTTTTTCTTGCTGAATGTGAATAAGGAAGCATTTTCCTCCGATGTGGCTGGCATCCATCTTGGGAAAAAAGAGCATTGAGACTGAAGGAAACTGGGTTCTTAGTGACATCATTGAACCAATAAATCAAGCCTTGCCTGAAGCAAGCACTATTTCTAGTCTTTTTAATTATGTGAGCCACTAAATTATTTTTATTGTTTCCACCAGTTTAGGTTAGGGTGATGCTTGCAGCTAAAGGAATTCTAAATAATACAACTTTCTTAATTTAAAAAAAAAGTGGGGTTAATTTAGCTCAATTGTCAAGAACACAGACTCTGTAGTGAAACTGGTCGGGTTCAAATCTGATTTGAATGAGGTTTAGTTCACCAAGTTTACTAGTAAAATAGGTTTAGTTTAGATTATGAGTTTCCTCACCTGAATAAAGGAGATAATAGTAGCACCTTCTTCATAAGGTGATTGTGAGATTTAGAAGAGCCAAAGAATGTAGAATATGGTTCCTTACCCAAAGTATGTGTTCAGTAAGAGTTTGCTATTATTATTAACTACTAAGCTAATGTTATTTGACAAAAAATAAAGGAAGTTTATTACATATTCTGTGAAGCCTAAATTTACAGATGGTCTGATGCAATTGTAGGAAATGATTGGCATCAAGAAATAATAGACATGATTTAACTTCATTCACTAGAAAATCATGTAAGTAAAAACAAAATAAATCAAATCCTCCTGGGATCTAACCTATTTTCACTCTTTAACTACATAAAATGTGGCATTAATTCCTTTAAAGTACATGGTCACATTTTAGAAATTTGTGTGTTAGTCAACTATCTGAACTTACTCATTTTTTGCAGCCTGAATGGAATTAATTACAGTTGTTCCAAGGCATCTGAAGTCACAGTGGTGTTCAGACTTGTTTACACGACAAGAAAGGACGCTTGGGAATCATGATGTTATTTCCGGAACAACATAAAAAATAAAAATGAACTAAACTTAAATAATCCTTGTTTTGAAATCATTTACAAGAAACTCTGACATAAACAAACAGTAGCAGGCACCCAACATTTAAGAAAAACTAGCAGAAGAAAGCTCAGACTGGTCAAGCTCTAAACCCTAACTTATTTACTTATTTTCTAGAAACTGAGAAAAAAAAATGCCTTCATTTTATTCTAGTGGCATGACCCACTCAGCTCTGCTTAAAACACACCAGGAGCATCATTTCAGAATAATAGCAGAGACAAAAGCTGTATAGTTGATATAGTTCTCCACACATAGAGGGCACATAATAAATGCTTTTGATTGGATGACTGGGAGAATGCGGTTTAACATTTATTCTTCACCTAACAACTGCAACTTGCCAAGTACCCGCAGAGATGCTGTACTTTCGAATATTACACATGGCCCAGTGAGTACAATTGTAGGGGTGCCCTTTCATAATATCTTCCATTATAATCTTCTATCAATGCTGAATGAAATATTAAAGTGAAGTATGTATGCGGTGATTAGTGATCTAGCCTTTCATTTCCTGAAGATTTGGGAGTGATTTGACTACTTGTATCAATCCAAAAAGGGGATTAGCTGTTGCAGACTGGAAGAAATCAGTGTGCAATATCCGACAGCATTTCAGCATGTCTTCTGAATAGGAGCAGATCCGAATCATGGTATTTGTAGAAGATAATATTTTTCTGATGTGCTACACTTAGGATCACTTACATCCTGTGCTTAATATTATAATAAAAGAAAATCCGTGAGCAGTGAGTTCAGCAACTTCAATATGTTTGTTTCTGACAGATGATGCTCAGCCTCATCATAATTGGTGAGGCATTAAGGTAGAACTGAGATAAGTTCCCAGCAAATTGTGCAGAAGATTGTAGATTTAAAATTAAAATTAGAACATAACCTTTTGCTTGGGTTGTTTTATATTATTGTAGGAAACTGTGAAGTCAGGTCACTGTTGATCAGAAGGAAATTGTTATCTTATCAATATCCATAATGATGAGAGTGCAAATTTAATGTTCAAATTCCAAATAAACTTATTTAGCAACATGTCTCAACACAGGTAATTGATAGATATTTCAATGGCAGACAGGAGAGGTATGAAGACATGGGGCAGCAAAAGCCTTCTGGTTGCATTTGGGATGGTTATTGTCAGAAGTAAACTAAAAATCAAATGTAAATTCTAAGGGTTACTGAAATAAAGACTGTGGAAAGGTGTTCATTGTCACCTCCTGAACGGGTACTTAGCTACTAAATTTAAAACTAAGACCCAAGTGTTTCTTTTGCCCCAGCTTGATTTACAATAAACAGCACAATCAGGAACATAACAAATGTGTGCTTATTTTTTTTTTAATGATTTTATTCAGGAAGTACACCGTGAGAACACACGATATCAAATGGTATCACGTATCTCCAAGATCCAGCTAGAAGTAGATTTTATTTGATCTTTTCAGTGAATGAACATGGAAGCATCTAGTTATTGGGTGAAACCTCTCTGTGTTAATTTAGAACTAACATTGCCATTGACAATGACAGTGATGGATAAACAGAACCGTGTACATGCTTGAGGGATTTATTCACTTAGTGTTCACGATATGTAACATTAGGTATGTCACATGTTATGAATTTAATGTAGTACTTATAGACAGTTAGAAGAATTGTTAAAAAAAATTTGGGGGCACCTGGGTGGCTCAATTGGTTAAGCCATTGCCTTTGGCTCAGGTTGTGATCCCAGGGTGCTGGGATGGAGTCCTGCATTGAGCTCCCTGCTCAGCAGGCAATCTGCTTCTTCCTCTGCCTAAACCTCCCCTCTCTCATGAGCATGCACTCTCTCTCAAATAAATAAAATATCTTTAAAAAAAGAAAAATTGTTAAAATAATTTAATACAAGTAAAGTATTTAGAACAATGGTTCTCATCCTTGGAAGCATATTAGAACTACTGGGAGTTTTTAAAACTCCTGATGCCTGGAATCTACCAAAAGCAACCGCATCAGAATTCCTGCAGGTCATCCTCTCATTCCCAGACTCTAATCCTTAAAATCTCTACACTTATATTTTTACTTTATATCTGCATCTTTCCCCATTCCTGAAGTCCTTTCACTTATGGAATTTTGATGGTTTATAGTCAACAGAAACTCTTACTCTCAACTTTTCTACTAAGCCCTTATGACACCATTTTGTAAGTTAGAAAGCAGATCTCCTGAAGACACTTCACTACCCTCTGATGGAAGGAACACTGCGAGACTATGTGCACAAAGCTGTGAAGTCTGTGCGGAGAAGAAAACCTTCTTAGATGTGGCACTTCTGGGCAGTGCAGGACCCTTCCCTTGCAGGCTTCATAGAAGCCTAGCTCTGCAGACCTCTACCTCACAGTCTGGCCCTTTTATGTTTTCTCCCCACATCTCTCCTACCTTCGAGCCTGACATGTGCTAAGTGCTTTTTGTGCTCCCCATTGCTGCTTTCAGACTAACCTCCCTCCACTAAAAAAAAAAAAAAAAAAAAAAAATCCCAAATTTTGACTCTCTTCAGCGGATGATACCACACACTACCAGTCCTTGCTCTGTGTCATTCCTCACTCCTAGAATATTTTCCCTGGCAGAAATAGGCTATTCCTGTCATAATTTCAATTCTCATATAGATTGTTCTTTCTAAAACTCAGGATTCGGAGTCCCATGACATCTTCTTCTCTAGTGATCTTTGCTACCTTTTATCACTTCTTAGAATAACTCCTAGACCCTGTCTTACTACAGTGACAACCTTTCTCACTGCCTCTCGTACCGTAAGGTTCTCTCATACCCACTCTCCATTTTAAAGGTAGGGCTAGTCTTCAACATTGCTCCCTTGCATGCAACCCTCAACTTCCTGCTCCTCCTGCTTCATTGTCTTCATTGTACAACTATGTCAAAACTTGGGCCCTGCTTAAACAAAACTATCCCCTTTGCATTGTATGAAAACTGTTAAGAGCAGTTGAGAGAAAGTAGTCATGCTATGTCACCTTAACGTTAAGACCACTAACCTCAAGTGTGCCCTCAAGGCTACCTGCAATCATAACACATTTTCATGACCCATTTGTTATCTCACTGATCTCTTCCCCCTCTTTAGACATTTAGTACCTCTTCCTCCCTTCATTTCAGCTTCTTGGTTATTGAAGAAGATATAAGTAACAGAGGAGACGATCCCAGTTCCCATCACTCAATGAATCAACCTATTCTCATCTGTGCCCATAGATTCTTCCTATTCTCGTAACCAAGGACAACTCCATGGTTTCTGTGCTAGACAGCATCTCTTCTGACCTATTCAAGGTTGTGCTCTAATTTCCATCCCTCTCCTGTAGCATCAATTCTCCCCTCACTACTGAACCTTTCCCAGAAAAATACAAATTAGTTATAAAACACATTTAATTTGGGCATGTGCTCTAGATCATGTAATAGTATTACATCAATATTAGATTTTCTAATTTATGGCCATTTTATCACAGTCATGTAAAAGAATGACTTTGTTCTTAGTATATACACAATGAAGTATTCAGAAAGGGGGGCATGTTAGCTCCAATTGACATTCACTTGGTTCAGAAATAAGTGGATGGAGCAGGAGGAGGTGGGGGAAGGAAGAAGAAGAAAAAGAGGGAATGAGAAGAGGGAGTAAATGGGAGGAGAAATGAAACACTGGTGAATAAGTAAAGGGTATAGGGAGTTCCCTGTACCTCTTGCAGCCTGTAATTTTTCTGCAAGTTTGAAAGTACATGAAAATAAAACCTCATAATATAAAAACCTTAGAAAAATGCAAGTAGGTCAACAGATTATTTGTGTCTCTTTATATGGTTTGGCTAGAATTCTCATCATAATGTAACAAATTACACTGTGTTACATGAGGGGATAAATATATACTTCAAACTCTTCATCAAATATCATAAGTGTTTCTGAGAAGTGTATGGTAGCCAGATCTCCAAGTGTTTGTTTGGCTTTATTATATATAAAATGAAAAATAATCTAAAAATTCCTACCAATATTTTCACCACTGAAATGAAAATATAAATTCCATAATGCCTAATGTTGTTCATTTTTAGATTATAATACAATAAAGACTGACCTTCCAGAACCTTTCAACAGCAAGAGTCAAGAAGCACATAAGATGCAAACACATTTGTTTATGTCACAGGTATTCCATAATTTATTTCATCTGAGTCAAAAAGTGGTCCAAGAGATTACCTCTCATATTAAACCAAGCCAGTATGGAATCATTTAAAGTATGAGGATTGCAGAACGTGGGTTAATAGGGAGACTACCTAAAATATGTAAAAAGCAGAGAGTAGATGTCCTGAAATGCCTAGGTTATTTAATAAATATACCTTCATTCTGTCAGTTCAGGGGGCCCATAAATAAATGTATTCCATGAAATAATGATAAGAATAATTTTAAGATTTACAAATAGTAAAAATCAGTAAGCTTATAAGGGTTGCAGCTGTGCTTAGTAGTTTTAGGTAAAGAAGTATTTTTCCCTTGTATTTTCTTTCATTCAGGCTGGATTTTTAATAAGTTCTTCCTAATAGTTCATTTTCCACAGTATCAACAAATGTGGAGTCAGGGATGGCTAATAAGTGGTGGGCATGCCCCACTCACCTACGGCTTGCTCGCCAATGGAAGCCAGGGCTCAGAGTTCACAGGACACCCTGGACCTGGCTTCACATTCTTTCCCAGCATAGGACTCTAGGCAGCCACTTATCAGGAGCTGATTGATAGCCATTTAACATGATAGAGAGTAGAAATCTGCTCTGATGAACACTTACTTAGAAAGCTTAGTTGAATTACATTGATACAATTAAAGTAATCCTTTGTCAGTTTTCTGGGCCTGCATTAAGAAGAGATGAGCACTATTCTGTAGGATATGTCATCATAAAATAATAATTACTACTATCCCAGACGAGGCATGCTCGGAACAGTTTCAAGCATAGAAGAGACCTCATTAAACTCAACATCCTTATTTTCCAAATAAGAAAATTGAATACTAGAGAAATGAACTGACTACAATGAAACCTGCTTTTATACAAACATAAAGCATGAGATTCCTGCCTTTTCTGAGACCAGCCAAGCACTTTACCCCTTGCATAATACAACCTCTTAAACAAAAAACCTTCCTTGTGTGTGTGTGTGCACATGTGTGTGTGTATGTGAGAGAGACAGAGACTGAGAGAGAGAAAGGGAGGGAGAGAAACAGAGGCGGAGAGAAAGGGGAGGAGAGACAGGAAAGAAAGAGAAGAAGAAAAAGAGTAAGGAATTACTTACCCAGGTCTTCATTTTTTGTAGTCATCTTTCCACTGATGAGCTCAATTCAGATCAGTAGGACTCAATCATTTGAAAAGAGCAAACAGAAAGAAATTGCTAATAATACACCTAATCTAAAGTTCCCTTAGCTGAGGGGTAACAACCATGGGTATCAAAGGAGGTGGCGACTGTATTTGAGCAACACTTAAAATCTAATGTGGTAGTCTTCCACAGAACCAGTGGAAAGGGTTAAAATATAGACATTTCAAGGTAAGTTTCCCTCCCAATCAGACTCAAAAAGTCAGAAGATTTGAAAGCTATTAGAACTATGATAGATGATCCTCTTTCAGACACCTTTCTTTCTTTTTTACTGACAAGTTGCTGTTAAAAATTAAAGTAAAAAGAGGCCTCCTTTTTTGCTGCACATTTTTAATGGACCCGGAGCCAAAATAAGTCAGACTAAATTATGGGAGTAAATGACCTCCCGGGAAGTATTATACCAAATTCCAAAGTACTATAAAGACTTTCCTTTGATCTTTTTAGCTTCACAGCCTGAAATTCAAAATCTGTATTTAATTTTAGATTGCATATACCAGCTTTTAAATTTTCTTTCCAAAATGATATATCGTTTTAAATGATAGGACACCTTTAACTTGTATTTCCTAAAACTGCTGACTGTCATTTCTTTATTCTTTTACTCTATAAAAACACATATAGATATAATTAATTACAAAAAGTATTTGGGGTTGGGTACTGTAATGGATAAACCATTGACCTTCACTTAAGAGATAGCACTTTAAACTCAACCTTCATTCCTAAGTAAAATGACTCTGATCCAAAACTGAAGTTTTCTGTTCACACCTGAGAAAGACACTGAATACAAAAAAAAAAAAAAAAAAGAAAGAACGAAGCCTGGAAAGAGATGAGGCTTTCTAATTCCTGATTTTAGGATTATTTTGGATAACTGTGTCCTATTCTCAAAGCATCTTTTAGCAGGTTGCAAACAGGTGCACTCATTTTCAACACAGCCCTTTCTGTAGTTCCACAGATGCCTTAATCAAGCAGCATTTCAACAATAATATGTGCCTATTAACACCTGTAAATCAGTCCACATTCTTACACAGAGCCCACTCCTATACAGGGGATCTCTTAAAACTTTCCTATGTATGCTGACTGCAAATGTCTTTGTTAACATGTTTGTAGCGATTAGTGCTGCATCTGCTAAGGTATAACAATGAGTACACAATAATTGTCTGATTTTCTAACTAAGGCTCGTCAAGGCTAGAGGACAACATTGAATATCATTTGTTGATTCAAGTTTAAGCCTAATCTGTGTGGCAGGAGATCAACAACAATAAAGAGCATTAAAGTCAATGTGCCCTACCCAGAAACCCAAAATACTATTCTTTCAGGTCATGGAGCAAGCTGAATATATGGGGACTGATCCTAGGAAATTGACTTTTATTATTACTGCTCTAAATTACTCACATGGCTTTGATCTAATTTTGAGTAGTGTTACTCATAGTTTTTGTGATACTACACAAAGAATTGTTCATCCTACCTATATTTATCTAAAGTTGTTTTTTACTTACTTTGATCAGTCTTCTAGGTTCCAATGTGGCCTTAAGAGAATCAATTCGTTCTCTCTGTCTACTTCCACAATTATAAAATCATGAGAGTAAATTTCACTCCACCCACCTAAAAAGTAGGTCTGAAAGTCAGATGAGACATGTGACCCACCAAGGGCATACAATTTAAGGAGTCACTCTCTCCCAGGGGCATGCAAGTACAGGTGGCCTCTTGTATGACCTTGAGAGCAAGTACATCCTTAAATTGAGTGCCCTTAGTGCTTCATATCTCTCACTCTCATTCCACCCCTGTTAATGTGAAGTTGATATCAATTTGGGATTTGAAAATGTTTTGAAGACTAGGAAGGACTATGACCGACCCATCTACTATTAATAGTATAGTTCACAGAAAGTATCAGAGTACAATGTCTCTCCATACCATGATTAAATAAGGAGCTGGTAACTTATAGGTTTCTTACTTTTAATCAGTTTCAAGGGAATTATGACCACTTGTAAATTTAAAAACAAATTTTCTTACTTGATTTTATTTTTTGGGAGATAGTTTCTCCTAATAGTTCTGGGCAGAGTGTAGGAAATAGATTTTGAAGAAAGATTTAATTTACTAAGAGTCCCTATTTTAGTTCAAATTTGCAAGGTCAAAAACTTTTTAAAAAATGACCTTTTATACTTCTGTGCCCCCTCTGTTTCCATTCACTTTAGGCTTTCTCATGAGCAAGAGTCCTTGAACTAATGCTGGACAGACAAAATATTTGTCCTTCCTTACGTTCATAAAGTTCTAGTACAACTAAAATATCCATTATGAGATTCTTAGCACAAACTCAGAATTTAGTATATTAATTATTTCAGTTTAAAATGTTTGTTGAACCAAAACTTTGGGTCAGGAAAAGGGCTATTTCTTGATTTCTTGTTGTTGGCTTTTTTTTTTTTTTTAGTGCAGCTTATTTCAGATTATTCATCATCTTGAGTAAAGCTATAGAAGTTGGGCAAAACAGAGAGAGAGAGAGATAGAAAGAGACAAAGAGACAGCGCTATTTTAGGACAATGGAAAATAACCAAGGCAACCAGAACTTGAGAAACTTATTTCCTAAGAAAATGGAAAAGCCTGAATTGACCCTAACATTTATCAACATATTTTCTTTTTAAAGCATTTGCCAATTCACATCAAGGAGAAGAGAGGTCAATGATACTATTGTTTGTGTATAAACAATGTATAAACAACAATATGATGAAAAGATGGAAAACTTCACCACAGAAAGTAAACCTATAGTAAGGAATCATTAGGAATTCTGAAACAAGTAATACAGCTAAAAGAAAGACATCAATATGTGGATTTAATAACGATGGAGCGCAGTAGAAAATCCAGAAGGAAGCACCAAAGGAAAAAAGGATGAAATTTATATAAAATAGCATAAGAGACATCAGGTTTGAAGAAAAGGTCTAACATATGTGTAGCTGGAGTCCAAGAAGGAGAAAAGGAATAAGGAAGTAGGAGCACTATTTCAAGAGACATGGGGCAGGAATTTTCCAAGCAGATGGAAAGGTCTAATAACTTTAAGGTCTAATAACTTTAAGAAGGATAATTACAAACAAACAAAATCACACCTAGTCATATAGTATTAAAAGTTAAAAATCAAGGACCAAGAGGAATTCTTAAAAACAGGATTGTCTGCAAAGGAATGATAATAAAAATGTTTCACTTTTTTTTTTTTAAGATTTTTTAATTTTATTTATTTATTTGTTAGAGAGAGAGAGAGCACAGGCAGACAGAGAAGCAGGCAGAGGCAGAGGGAGAAGCAGGCTCCCTGCCGAGCAAGGAGCCCGATATGGGACTCGATCCCAGGACGCTGGGATCATGATCTGAGCTGAAGGCAGCCGCTTAACCAACTGAGCCACCCAGGCATCCCAAAAATGTTTCACTTTTCAACACAAATGATGAAATCCAGCAGAAAATAAATGGCATCTTTAAGACATCAAAATAAAATTGCTGCCAGTCTGCAATTACTTTCTCAGTGTTTGGCTAAAAAAGCAACCTCTCAACAACTTACTCTGGTTGTAGACTCGTTTTTATTCTGAAAAAAGGAGAAATTCTTCTTTGATGAGATATTTCATACTAAATTTTATGATTTTTTTTTCTTAATGTTGCTTTCCTGTATGTTGTGATTGTTGTGTTGGAGTGCTTAGCCTGGTAATGTTGATGTATATTGTAATTTTTTTTTTTATTTTTAGCACAGCTATAGTGTTAAACAGACAAGTGCTTTGTCATCTAATTTGATGACAAAAAACCCATACTCCACTGTGTTTTAAAAGCATGGTACTATAGTCCGCTTTTTTCTTTTTTCTTTTCCCTCTTGATCATATGTGTATATATATAGTCCATATGTACACATGGTGCACTGGTATAAAAAATATAATAAGATGTTGCAGTACAGCAATGTGTATGACACTTGAAACTCTGAGGAGTTAGAGATGCATCACTGAGATTTTTAGTGCACAGAGCAGCAGGGCAAAGTAATGGGAGCATCATGAATGATCTCTACCACAATGACTGTCAGCTCCACTGCTGTGCTTGGTTAGCAGCCATAGAAAACATAATGAATGAGGGTGGCTAGTTTTCAATAAAATTTTATTTATGGACACAAAATTTAATTTTCATATTATTTTCACATATCTTAAAATGTTCTTTCCTTTTATTTTTCTCAGCTATTTGCAATCTAAAAACCAAGCTTGCCTCACAGAGCATTAAAACAAAAAATCAGGTAGTGGGGCAAGATTTGATCCATGAGTCCTACTTTGCCAAGATATTTTTTATTTATTTATTTATTTGACAGAGAGGGAAAGAGAGTACAAGTGGGGCACAGGGGCAGAGGGAGAGGAAGAAGCAGACTCTCCACTGAACAAGGAGCCCAATGCAGGACTTGATCGCAGGACTTGATCCCAGGACCCTGAGATCATGCCCTGGGCCAAAGGCAGACACTTAATGGATGGAACCTACCCAGCTGCCCCTACTTTAAACAATAATAAAAGATGGTGGATTTTAAAAATATATGCAGAAATAAAACAGGTGAGTTGAGATGAAATTTTCTATAGCCTTGCATTTTCTGGAAAGTAGGAAACGTAATAAGTTAAGATAGAGTCTAGTAGGTTAAATGTGCATTTTATAACCTCTTGAAAAACTACCAGAAGATCAGTAAAATACTGTGTAAATAAAAATCTAACAAGGGAGGAAAATTATGTAATAAAAACTACTTGGTTAATAAAAAAGGTGAGAAATAAAAGAAAAAAATTAAGTAGATAGATTTAAACCACTCAAAATATGTAATTAGCTTGAATGTAAATGAACAATATATAGATATTAAAATCAAAGATATCAGCCCAGAGAGAAATTAAACACAACCATATGCTATTGATATTGTTTTATATAGGAGAACAAAAAGGTTGAAAGTAAAAGAAAAACAAATCAGAACAAAACAAAGGTGGGTGACTATACTTACAAAGCAGGTTTGAAATCAAAAGGTATAACTATAGAGATTAAGAGAAACATTTTATAATGATTAAAGTGTCAATTCAATGTGAAGATATAAAAATCCTAATTTTGTATGAATTCATAGGAAAGCCTCAATATATAGAAAGCAAAAACTTGCAGAGACAAAGGAAGAACCAAAAATTCCACGGTCACAGTTTGAGATTTACTATCTGTAAAATATGGAACAAACAAACAAAAAATTAACACATAGAAGCTTTTCAAAATGAGAGTACCCTTTTTTTTAAAGTTACTTAGAATATTTAACAAATTGACTTTGTTCTGGGACACAAAGTAAATCTGAACAATTTTATTCTGAGCATAGTAAAATTAAGCTAGATATAAGTTACAAAAATACTAGAAAATCCCCCCAAATTAGGTAATTGGGCAATAAAATACTAAATAACTCATGGCTCAAAGAAGTCACCATAGAAATTAAATACACATTTTTATAATATATAGTAGTGATCTATGATATCTGATATTGAGCTAGTGATATATATTAGAACACTGACTTCAAAATATATGGAATACGGCTGAACCCTTATTTAGAGAAAATCTATCACCTAAATGTATATTATAAAAGAAGAAATGTATAAAATAAATTATCTGAATATGATTCTCAATAAGCCAGAAAAAAAAAAACAGTTAAGTAAACACAGAGTAATAGGGGGGAAAAAAAACTAGTAAAAATTAACTGAATAGAAAACAAATGTGCAATGGAAAAATCAACAAAGCAAAGGTTTGTTATTTTAAAAATAGAGTAAAATGTGTAAACTCCTAGAAAGTCTGATTTTTTTAAAAATGCTATATATAGAAGGACATGGATATAGATGTTACAATTATTACAAATGTAATAATAGGCATTCATGAATAACATTATGACAAGTGGGATTACTTCATTTAAGTGGGCCAATTTCTAGGGAACAAAAATTATTTACAATTTTGACAATGACTGAGGCAAACTCACATCTCTCAAAACATTTCTAAAGCCCTATAGAATTACCAAAAAACAAACATTTTTAAAAGGTGTGGAAAGCACAGAAATGTACACAATACTCTGAGAAGCATTTGTGCATGAATGTTGCTGCTGGAATTTGAGAAAGAAGAGTGGAATTTTGTGCATTCTATCGTGAGTCCACTTCCAATACACCCCCTACCCCTGCCTCACCCAGCTTTTTTGGTGAGCCAGAACAAGGCAGGCCATGAGAACCGACAGCTTCTGTTCTCATCAAAGAGGTCTCACTCAGTTTGGAATGGCAGGCAACACCCAACATATTGTCAGTTTGTTATTTCTTAAGGGCATGCAAAAGCAAAGGGCCAATCATTCATTACAAATATGCTATGTTCATGATCAGACATTTCAATATGGTAAGATGTCAGTTCTCCCTAAAATTAAACTGTAAATTCAATGCAATAAAAAATTCATGTTTTTATATGAAAATTGACAAGGTGATTTTTATGGAAATGCAAAGGGCCAAAAATAACAAAGGCAAAAATGAAGAAAAAGCTGTTGGATCTACATTATCAAACAATAAGAATTTATTTTAAAGACACAGAAAATGTGTGTTATTAAGAGTGGAAAAAGAATACAGTCTAGAATCAAATGCACATCATATAGTCACCTGATTTACAACAAAGTACTGCAAAAGGAAGATGCAAAAATAATTGGATATGCAATAGAGAAAAAAGATATATATCTTAACCTGTATTTCACAGTACCAAAAATATATTCCAGGTGGGTCATAAAGCCAAATATGAAAAACAGAACAATAAGGTTAGAAAAGGGTAACATAGAAGAATTTTTATGACTTAACTAGGCAAAATCTTCTTAAATATGACACAGAGACAATGAACCAAAAAAGAACAATTGACTATCAAAAATATCACTAGGAGAGTGAAAAAGCAGACTGTCAAGTAGGAGAAAATATATGTAACTATGTATAGATAACAAAGGATAAATGTACAAAATATACACATTATATATATATACATATATATATATAAATACCTCAAATCAAAGAAGAAAAAAATGGACAACCAAATTAGAAATGGGAAAAAGCCATGAATAGACATTTCCAAAGGATATATCCAAAAGACCAATGAGCATAACAAAGTCTTTAATAATAGAGATTAAGACAATGCAAATTAAAATCAAAATTACATATCAACACACACACACACACACACACACACACACACACACACCAGAAAATCTATGATTAAAAATAATAGCAATGCCAAATGGTATTGATAAGGTTGGTAAGGATATATAACAACTGGAACTCTTATGCTGCTTATATACACAAACGAACAGTCTAGAAATCTACAGGGAGTATCTACTGAAGCTACATATGTGTGTACCCTGTGCATAGCAACTACATTACTCCAAAAATTACATGTATATGCGCACCAAGATACATGCAACAATGTTCAAGCAGCATTATTCATCAGGAGTAGAATGGATAATATTAATTGTCATGTACAGCATAATGGAAAACTACTCAACAATGAGAATGAAGTAACTTTCTCTATATACAATAAAATGGATGAATCTCAAAACAAAATGTTCAGCAGAGAATTTAGGCCTGAAAGAGTATAAACATATATAATGTTCAAAAAGAGGTCATACTGGGGTGCCTGGGTGGCTCAGTGGGTTAAGCCTCTGCCTTCAGCTCAGGTCATGATCTCAGGGTCCTGGAATTCCTGCATCGGGCTCTCTGCTCAGTGGGGAGCCTGTGTCCCCCACTCTCTCTGCCTGCCTCTCTGCATACTTGTGATCTCCCTCTCTCTGTCAAATAAATATTTAAAAAAAAAAAAGAGGTTATAGTAATCTATTGTGATAAAAGTCACGATGTGGCATACTATCTTTGTGGGTAGCTAGAGGGAAGTTTTGTAGATAGGTGCAGCTGTCTCAAGCAAGTCCAGCTGACTTGCACACAATGTCCTATAGGGTGATCTGGGCTCATGGATGTGTTCACTTTGTAAAACTTCATTGATCACAGTTGGGAATATATATTTCCTTAATAAAGTATACATACACATATACATATAGACATATGGAGAGACATAGACACACAAAGGCATATTTTATACACATACACATATACACATATATGTGTGAGCATTTGTATGTATGTGTATATATTTCATGAGTTCATATATATACTATGAAATTACAAGCTAAGAAATTTCTATGAAGATGCTTTGATAAGTAGTATGGGGGTAAGTGTGCAAGGAGGAATGACTAAGGGCAAAGAAATTTTATCTGGGAAAATACATTTTAAGCTGAGACTTTTAAAATGAGGAAAAGTCATGCTGGTGAAAAATTGGACTTAATCTTACAGGAATAGGATGCAGAATATAAAAGGTCTATAAGGTAGGAAAAATTTCATATTGGTCTCTGAACTGAAAGAAATCCAGTAAAACTGAAGGCTAGTTAAAAATGAACAGAAGGGTTAGTGAGAAGAAGGAGTTTGGCCCTACTGGGCCTTTTAGGCTATCACAAGAAATTTGATTTTATTTTAAGAAAAAGTAGAAGTTATTAATGATGTGAAACATGGGCATTACATAATCTCATTGTTTTGTTTTTGTTTTAATCATTCTGGCTACTTTGTAGATAATAGATTGAATTGAAGAAAAAGTGTTAGGGAGATCAGTTTTAGTACAGATTAATGAGTAGTGTAGGATTATGTAAACAGATTTTTTGACTCATATTTGACTTAGGAAAATGACTTTTCAAAAAATAGTCTCAGTGAATACTTGTTTTTATTTGTGCATCATTATATGACATTTATTTTTCCCAGCATAAAGAGCCTGGGTCAACCAGTTTCTGGTGATGAAATATTAGTAATACATCTTAAAATCGCTCTCCATGTTTGAACTTCCAAAATTCAGGAAGTTGAAGATTCTCATTGAAACTATCCATTATCTTATTAATTAATCAGGTTTTATATTTCAAGGATTACCTTAATAAATGTGTAATCTGTGAAACATTTTATTTCCTTAGCCAATGCAAAGAAAGTGTTTTCTCACCTAAAAATAAAGTGTGAAAAAAAATTCCATTGTTTCAGGTGCCTGGTTGGCTCAGATGGTGAAACAGCTGCCTTCAACTTAGGCCATGATGTCAGGGTCATGGGATCCAGTCCCATGTCAGACTTCCTGCTCCATGAGGGGTCTGCTTCTCCCTCCACTCATCTCCCCGTAAATAAATAAAAATTTTTTTTTAATTCCATTGTTTCTCTTATTCTTTTTGCACTTTTGGCAAAAGTGTTGGGTGGCATAAGTTAACAGATCTTTTCTCCTTTTAAATCTGATTAGGCTGCATATACTACATGGATCATGTAAATGGTATTATTTTAAAAATCTCAGCTTGCTTACATTTCTCAGTGACTCATTTTGCTGCACTTTTTAATCATCAAAAATAAAATGTTGATAATATGAAACAATAATTTGAATTTCTATATTTATTTCTTAAAACTATCTTGGAATCATTTTTCTTTTTTCCTGCAGGAGTTTCTTTTTTTTTTTTTTTTAAAGATTTTATTTTATTCATTTTAACAGACAGAGACCCCAAGTAGGCGGAGACGCAGCAGAGAGAGAGGGAGGGAAGCAGGCTCCCCGCCGAGCAGAGAGCCCCATGCGGGGCTCGATCCCAGGATCCTGGGATCATGACCTGAGCCGAAGGCAGAGGCTTTAACCCACTGAGCCACCCAGGCGCCCCCCTGCAGGAGTTTCTTTGTCAGACATTCTGTGTTTTAGCACTGAGGCTTAAACAATTTATTAAAATGAATGAAAATTTTATTAAAACGAATTAAACAATTTATTAAAATGAATTAAACAATTTATTAAAATGAATTATTAAACAATTTATTAAAAAGAATAATCAATGTATTCTTTGTGTTTCTCATTCTCACATTCTACTTTAGGATCCAGAATACCTGTAGGATATCTTTATTTAGGTAGATAACTGGCACCACAAACTCAACAAGTCTATAATTCAAGTTATGGTCACATTAAAAACTACCACGTCTATACCACCAACTAATTAGTAGCCAGATAACTCTTAAAATTGTCCATGTTCAAAAGTTTGAAGTTCGCTTTTAGCTTTTGATATCCTAATTTCATAAAATGTGCTACTATTCAATAATCCTGTCTTCTAAATATTTTACAGATATGTCCCTTTCTCTCTATCCTCATTGTCATATCTTCATCTTCCTCTCTTTGGATCATTCTAATTGCCTCATGGCTGGCTTTCTAACTTGACTACTGTGGTAGCCAGTTTTCAAGGTGGCCCCCAGTGATTTTAATCTGGTATTCATACCCTTTTGTGGTTCCTTCCATATATTACCAGAGTGGGTCTTATGACCAGTAAAATATGGGAGAGGTGAAGGTATGTGACTTCCAGCATTACATTAAAAAAAGATTGCAGCTTTCATCTTGGTAACACTCTCTCTTGCTTTCTTGTTCTTTCATTTCAGGATCATTCCCTCTGGTGAAAACTAGCTGCTACGCTGTTAGAACTTTCAGACAGCCTATGTAGAGGCCCAAGAGGCAAAGAATGAAGGCTTCCAGACAGGCCAGTGAGAAATGAAGACTTGCCAACTGCTACATGATCAAACTTAGAAGTAGATTTCCCGGTCCCAGGAAGCCTATTGCTCCAGCTGATGGCTTGACTGCCATCTTGTGAGAGAACCTAAGCCAGAACCTACAGCTAAGATTTGCCCAGATTTCTGACTCTAAGAAGCTGTGAGATAATAAATGAATGTCTTCCAAGCTGTTTAATTCAGGGAGATTTTGTCACATAGTGTCAGATAACAAATATGACCTCTACCTTATATATGGCTGCCACTTCCTCATATTATCGCCCTCCTTAAAACTCTCTAGAGGTTTATATTTGTCTGTTACTTTGAATCCAGATTCCTCTGTTTACATAACTGCAAATTCTTTATTATCAGATTCCATCCCATCTAACATAAGACCTGTGAAAAACTAAAGTTTTTCTGAATCTAATTGCTCATTCCAATGTTACCCTTTGCTTATATTGTTCCACCTTCCTCAATGTCTTTTCTTATTTCTCCTTATCCAACATTAAGGGCCAAGTCATGTAATGATTACCACCATAAAGCTTTTTCCAATGGCTCTGCCCTATGAATAGATTAATTCTATGAAATTAACCCAATTTTGCTGTAATTATTTATAGAAGATGATTCATCATTTGGTTCCTTTGAATCCATTCTCTAATCCCTCCTACCTTCACAATATCAGCCCAGTTTTCAGATGACTGCTAATTAATTGGATGTTTAATCCTGTAACTATTCATCCTTTCTAGAAGTTTGCCCCAACAAAGTTAGTTCGCAGGAGCATTTTGAAACAAATGTGTATTTCTTGTGATCCTACCACTGCTGTTATTATCTCATCTAACTGTACAAATGCCTAGAAATGTTATCAATAGCTTAGGATGAAGAAAAGTGGTCAGTAGATTGAAAGTACATAAAGGAAATTTGCAGAAGACAGAACCTAATGGCATTCTTAACAGCACAGGCAACTTGAAAGAGTAGAAAATAGAAAAACATCTTAATAGAAATGCCAAGATATATATCTTTATGCTTTAATATTTAGGTCATGAAAAATCTAGACATCAACCAAAAAATAATATGAACTAATAACTATACTGACATTACCAGATGATTTCATCTGTTATGAGGTGATTTCTTTATCTGATATTAAGAGACATGCACCTTATTAAAATAGTCAGTCACTACTTAGCCTTTTGTTTTTTTCTCAGTTTAATCCTTGCTAGGATGTCTAAGTATGGTGCCACTGGACTTATGTAACTGGAAAACATGACTGCAGGTTCTTTATAACAAAACTGCTTTATTAATTTGTGGTTGCCTTTTGGAGCTAAGGTAAAGATTTCATCTTTTATGTACTTCATGTTGGTGTGAAATATTTACATGACTGCATTTATGTATTATAGCTAGGAAAGTCTGAAATAAATAAATGAATAAAGAGATTTGTATCTCTCTGAACTTGGTGATCATGGTAGTGAATAAGGAATTTTTCTATAAGGGCCACTAAATGACAGGCTTTGGTACATTATGAAGTTCTAAAATCTGCTCCAAACTATTTTGTAACTTAAAATATCTTGGGGTTTTGCTTTGTTTTTGTTTTAAAAAAGAAACCTACCGGAAAACAAGGATTTGAAACCTAGATCTATTTCAGGCTAACTATCATCAAGTATTTGTTTTAAATAGAAATAACCAATGTCACTATCCAGGGAAATGTTTTCTAAATCTATAAAGAGTTTTGAAATCTCTAAAAAGGAAAGAAAAGAAAAAGAAAAGAGGGGAAGGAAGGAAAGAAGGATAAAAAGAAAGAAAAAAATTCCAGGTGACTTTAGGAAAAGCTAAAAGCAACTAACGTATCTCAAAAACGATCAATACCACCTGTTCAAAGTGAAATTTTTCCTTCGGATTCTGAGAGATTTCATGCTCAAAGATCAGGCAAGGATGCTCTTGGTGAGATGAAACTTCAGGAAGACAAAGTGGACTCAGAATTGGTTTTACAAAGGCTAGATGTTTGGTGGTGGAAAGCACATTAACTATTTTCTTATTTCTTCAAAAAAATGTTTATAAAGGGTCTACTCTGTGCCAATACATCCCCCTATTCTCCTGACACTCATGAGGTGTGTGTGTCTGTGTGTGTGTGTGTGATGTTAGAACATTCAAGTCTGAGCGAGTACTCCATAGTGGAAAGGGCCATGTTTAACCCTATCTGAAGGCACGAGAGAGGGAGGAGAGGCTTGTTAGAGAAGATAAAAATTGAACTGAGTACTAAAGAATGAGTAAGAATTTCCTAGGTGGGGAAGTGGCAAGAGGAGAATATTTGGAAAAGGTGAATAGTATGAACAAAGGCATAGATGCAAGCCATGGCATGGCTTCCAAGAAATGGGAATAATTGGTTCACATCAGGAGACAAAGTGCAAATATGTGTAATGCAGGGTTTAGGACTGGACAGCCAGTCAGTGGCCAGTCATTGAGAGAAGCATTTACTGTACAGAGACTTCTGCCCCTAAAGGTGGTGCAGAGGCCATTAAAAAAATTATAACAGAAACAATGAGATCTGTACTGTGGAAATAGAACTCTGGCTATGAAGATAAATTGGAGTGGACATGGCCACCAAAAATAAGTTAAAAGTGGTAAAAATAGTCCTAGACAGAAATTGTCAAAGCTTGACCTGAAGCAATAAATGGAGAAAAAGAGTCAAATTGGAGACTCATGAAGGAAGTATAAATAATAGCACTTAGTGACCAACTGGATGTACAGACTTAGTAACTCTACATTGATTTCCACACTTCAGAATTGGGTATCAAGGTAAATGTTACTATTCTGAGCCAGGTTTTGGTGAGCAAAGAAGAGGAGCCAATTTGCATAATATTATTTTCATCTGACTGTGGTACAATCTGGTGAAAATAGCCAGTAGCCAATTAGATATTTGGCTTAGATTGTCAAGAAAGAGCCCCAGGTTCAAGCTATAGATTTGGAATTTACCAACATAGCTGAGAGTTAACATCTTCGAAGTAGATAACATGTCTAAGGAACAGTGACAGATCATAGGCACCACTTCAAAATCAACAAGGATAGTATTTCAAAATTTACATATGCAGGCCTTTATATGCTAGGCATGTTCAATATCCTCCAGGACTTATCCTAACACTAAAGTCAAAATAGATCCTTGCAATGGAATTAATCATTGGATCGCTTGACCAAATGACTGTACCAGTGACGGAGGTACTGATGTGCATGTGATTTGGCCAATAATAGACCATGAGACGTATCAACCAAGGGATGGGAAGAAGGGAGGCTAGACGGCAGTGCACTTGTAGTGAGGGTGGGAAGTGCATAGAGGACTAAAGAAAAGGGAGAAAGTAGAGATAGTCACTCTTTGAGGAAGTTCGGCCCTAAAGGGCAAGAGAGAAATAAGTTGATAGGAAGACAGAATTTCAGAGAAGGGCACACATATCTGACAATATTTATAGGCTGAGAGTTGAAAGATGCCAACAAAACTTTTAGTGTACAGTAACCATTGACTCCTGAGGGGATCAACCAAACAGAGAAGTATTTTCAGGAGCTGGCATTCTAACTACTCAATGGCCTAAGAACCAATCATTTTCCAAGTTTATTATTTGATTAGCATCTTGTGTGTATTACCTAGTGATTTATTTTCTCCATAAACTATACAACTGAAAATTATCACATAAATTTAAGAAGGAATAATCTTGCCAATTCTTTGTTTATTCAAAATCTCCACTAGATTTTTTTTTTTTTCTTGGAAGTTTCTCCATCTCTCCCACACATAGAGTGGCCCAACCATATACTTCTCATTAGATTCTTGGGGACAAGGAGGTGGTTGAGAGAAATGGGGTTGGGAGTGACCAAACAGTTCTTTAACTTTTCAGATTCTAAGCAGCAGCAGGCAATTCTGTTATTTTGCTCCAGTTTTCCCACTCACATATTTTCTCAAATAGTTTAGAAACAGTCAAATTCAAATACAAAGAAATCTTGATACACATGATCTGTATCTGAGACCTGTTTTTTTGCTTTGTGGTAAAAAAGTAATTATACCCTCATTTCTAAAAATTATATTTCAAAGAGAATAACAATGTGAGTTCATAAGGACAAACATTGTTACCTAAGTGAATAGATAATGATCAAACAAATTCATAAAAGAAAATGAAGATTTCAAATCCCTTTTTTTAAGTTAGTGAAATTGAGGCAAAATATTAAAAATATATTTATTTCAGTTTTTAACTTTCTAGAAATCTTTTAAGGTTTCTGAACCACAACTTTTTTTTTAAAGATTTTATTTATTTATTTGACAGAGAAAGGTCACAAGTAGGCAGAGAAGCAGGCAGAGAGAGAGAGAGAGGAAAGAAGGCTCCCTGCTGAGCAGAGAGCCCGATGTGGAACTCGATCCCAGGACCCCGAGATCATGACCTGAGCCGAAGGCAGCGGCTTAACCCACTGAGCTACCCAGGCGCCCTGAACCACAACTTTGACCTAACTGTATAAGACTATTTACATACTCTTTACACAAGTTTGTGCGCCTTGTCAAGAACTGGGAAGTGATTAATATTTTAAATTGTCTGTATTTTGATTGAAAGGGAAAAAACACCACCCCACATGATATGGTTAAAAAAAACTGAATCAAGTTACAGTCAAAGACTCCCTCATCCCTTTCACAGGTGTACTTACTGAATTGTGTGTGTGAGTATCTACCCACTGGCATTGATAATTCAGGGGTCTGGTCGCCCCATGTTGCATGAATGTGTCATCTGTGTTTTCCATTAGCATTAATGGGTGTTATATATGCAAAGGAAGAAAGTAACAGACTCCATCTATGATTAGTAACAATAGTGCTTTCCACTCTGGGACAGGTTTCCTTGCAAAGCAGCAGATTTTATCATCTACTTCAACAAACTAGACTCCATACACAGGACAGGGGATGAAACATTGCATCTACATAATACAGAGTTTAAAACAGGTTTGCAAAAGGGGAACTAAATTTTCTCCAAGAAAACCTTGTCAGTCGTTGAGATGTATAACAACATTACAGTTACTGAAGTCAACTCTCCCCATGTTCTGAGGCACATGTTCTTAATACTTCTGACCAGTGTTTTGGCTTCTTTTTTTCTCGGGGGATGGGAGGATGGGCAGAGAAAAGGATGTGTATGCAGTCCATGGTAACTTCAATTAGTTGCCAACCAAAGATTTTATCCTAGTAGCAAAACCAGGAGGCAAAAAAAAATCTTTTAAATTAATTTGAAGATGCCTACATTTCTAGAATGGCATTGCTTTAACAGGGCTATGCAAATGAGTCCAATTTAGCATCTTGTATTCAGCTGGAAACCATTGCTAAATGATCAGGATAGCCAGTCACAGATATTAAAATGAATTATATCTAATCTGAATTTTAGTCACGCTACATTAACTAATAGAAAGTTATTAACATTTCAAGAGAAAAAAAGCTTTTGCCTGCAAAATTAACAGTGGCTGAGATGTGACCTGTGAGCCATGAAGCCTGATCACTGTAATGACAGTGTAATGGCATATTTACATTAAAATCTCTGCAGCTAATATGGGATTCAGAATTGGACGGTAAGTCGAGGATTATTTAGTCTGGCCTGTTGGCCTTTCTCTAAGTAGTTTTTTTTTTTTTTTAACTTCAATACAAATCTGAAACTTTTCATTTCATGACTATTTATGTGACCAGTTTCTATAGCTCATCTTTACATGACTAATTTTTGCTTTCATTTTCTCTCTTCTTTTTCAATATATTTTTTTTCTGGATAGCTGTGTTTTTCCTTGTTTCTCTTGTTTTCTTTCTTCCCTTTGGTTTGATGAACTTTGGGAAACTGGGGCTCAATTGCAAACCACTAGGGAGAAAGGGAGCAGTTTCTTCATTTTTCCTGCTATTTGGCTTCGAAAATTAAGCCATTTTGATGTTTTCCATGTTATGCTTTCAAGATGCATAGGAGAGAAAGCAGTTTTGCAACAAACACTGGTTTGAAATGAATAACAGTGTAACTATTCTTATTAATCTCTAGAAATGTGGGAAAGGTTCCTGTTATAAGATTGTTTTTCATATAGCCAGTTTAGAAGTTCAAGATTCAACAATTCATTTGCATAATCTACAGTATTCATTTACCTTGTAGATTCAGGTCATTGCTGTTTCCTTCTTTTCTTTCCTTTTTTAATTGAAGAGACTAAAAGAGATTGAAATAAAATAATAGGAAGAATAATAAATAATAGGAAGCCTCAAACTGCGCATTAATTTTGTAATTTATAGGTGTTTAGACTTGAAAGAATCCTTGTTTTAAAAAAAGAAATCATCTAGAGAGTGGCATAAAAATCGGGATTGCAGAGAGGTAAGTTCATAAGTTCTCAAATGTGTCAGCTGTAGTTTATATTTTAACCTGTCAAATTTGCAAATATTGGACTCTAAACAGAACTTTGATAATGAAATATAATGGTGAGGCATTTATCTTTTTTAAAAGGACAGAGAACAAAAGACAAATAATGGGCTCTTTTAATGCAGTTAATGTTTGACACTTAGATATTTTGCTACAGTTCTGTTTCAATGATTAATTCAATCCATTCTTCTCTAATCATAACAACAAATAAAGCAGGTACATATTTCTAAACTGTAACTTCTAACAATTTAGTACTTTACTTCCTTCTCCATCCTCAAAGAGGTTGTTATCAGATATTTCTGCCATTCTTGGATTTTTTTAAGTCTTCTAAAAGAAAACTTTATCTGAAAGCAAATTATCCCATTCGCACTACAAATTTGTGCACAAAGATATTTCAGCACAGACACGTGTCAACCACAAAGACATCATGATAAAAATGCCACCTCAATTCCATTTCCCACTTAGAAGAAGAGTATCAATACAGTGACATTGGTTTGACTGACATGATTCTATGCTAAGTATGTGCTAGGCTCCTATTTAGAATAAATATAGATAATGCATTTGTACTAAAACCAAAGCTTCAGTCCATTTCTTGGGTCTTTATTAAAATACAGGCATATTATAAATATTGATTGAAGAAATAACTAGAAATTTGATCTGGTGTAAAATGATGCAAATTAAGTTTAAACAGTTTGAACTTTATTTGATATTTCTGAATGTATTACACTCTTTTGAAGGTTTTCATAAGAAGTGAAAGTGCTAGGCTAAAATTACCTGACAATCAGCCTCCAAGTTTTCTTCTAAAGTCTATCTCTTTCCTTTCACCATTGGCTAAGGATGTTTATTCTGTATGTATATACAGAACCTAGCCAGCTTTGAGTATAAATACTAATCATATAAAAACTGGCTGTTTAGGGGCACCTGGGTGGCTCAGTGGGTTAAAGCCTCTGCCTTCGGCTCAGGTCATGATCCCAGGTCCTGGGATCGAGCCCCGCATTGGGCTCTCTGCTCAGCCGGAAGCCCGCTTCCTCCTCTCTCTCTGCCTGCCTCTATGCCTGCTTGTGATCTCTCTGTCAAATAAATAAATAAAATCTTTAAAAAAAAAAACACAAAAAAAACTGGCTGTTTAAATTGAATCACAGGATGTCATTAGAAGAACAGTCTTTCTAATTTCTGGATACTTAACAGCACCCTAAATATGCTAAGACTTATATTGTATTAGGTATTTGTTTTCTAAATATGTTAGACATGTGATCGTGTTTTAAAAATTAACAGTGAAATCTTACCATTTGCGACGACATGGATGGAACTAGAGCATATTATGCTTAGCGAAATAAGTCAACCGGAGAAAGACAACTATCACATGATCTCCCTGATATGAGGGAGTGGAGATGCAACGGGGGTGGGGGTTAAGGGGGTAGGAAAAGAAAAAATGAAACAAGATGGGATCGGGAGGGAGACAAACCAAAAGAGACTCTTAATGTCAGTTTGTTTTATGACATTAAGAGTCTCTTTTGGTTT
>ML100813.1:0-37431 GCA_003697995.1 Taxidea taxus jeffersonii | reverse complement strand
GGGGGTAGGAAAAGAAAAAATGAAACAAGATGGGATCGGGAGGGAGACAAACCAAAAGAGACTCTTAATGTCATAAAACAAACTGAGGGGGTTTGGGGGGGAGGGGGGTTGGGAGAGGGTGGTGGGGTTACATTATATGTTTAAATAAAAAAAATAAAAATAAAAAAATAAAAAATAAATTAACAGTGTAAGGACTTGAAAAACAAAAAAATATAGAGTCTTTTTTTCATAACAAACCACATGTGTCTGCAGTGTAAAAAGTCGCTTATAAACTTTAAAGCAGTCTTAAAATGGGTATACACAACCTTCTTGGCTATATGTTAATAAAACTGCTTAAAAGATACAATGTCCAGACTTAAAGGTGCTGTGCTTATTCTTAACGTCAAGAAGAAATACCGCTCAAATTCCTTTTCCTTCTATAATTTTAAGATTTTATTTTGAAAGTAAGACTGTGTCTTTTAAAACAGGCCCAGGAATTTCAAATGGGAGGTGAGAGTGGTGGCCTGTGAGAACATTAGTGATATGGAGGGAAGGTGACAAAAATGTCCTTTTACATTCTTGACCAAAAGCATCATTGATATCATTTTTTTACATTCAAAACAAAATATGCCAATTTTCGTTTCTTTCTTTCTATCTTCAGTTTTCTTGCCTGCTATCTGTTTGGCTTATAGATTGATAGTTTTGACAAGCAGATATGGTTTAAAATGCAGACAACAGTCCTTTTAAAACAAATAAATTGCTGTGCAAGTCTAATAATTGTACTTTAATTGTAATCATTATATCATGAAGTATCTATTCTCCTTCTGCATTATTCAATTATTTCAAATATTTCAAATATTTCAAATTTCAAATTCTGAGCCCATGAAGTTAATCTTACTTGAGTAAATATATAAGTCACCAGGACTTACTCTTTTTCTGAAAACTTTCTGTTGCTCACATATATAAAGACTACAACGTACACATATTATTAATATAAAAAGGCATATATCATGGATGACAAACATATGTATACACACACACACACCCCAGTTGGTCCATTGTTGAAAAACTGGGTATAAAGCCCACTATCAGAGGCAGCATAGTGTACTGGTTTAGAACATAGATGTTAAGTGACTTAGAAAACAGATTCCAAATTTTGAGTTTTTTGCTTTGCCACAATGAGCTCTGTGACTTCAGACAAATCCCTGGACCTCCATTTCCTCGTTTGTAAATGAAAATGACAATTTTACCAATCTCATGAAATTTTTTTGAGGATCAGATAATTTGGTTATATATATCTTATATATAATATATAGTATGTAAGACATATATGATATAATAATATATATTATTTATAACAGTGCTCAGCTTATAGTCAGTGCTCAATAAATATTCTTTATGATGTTAAGTATTATTATTATTATCATCACATATTCATTGCCTATTAAAGACAAGATGGAAGCACAGGCAAGGTTTAAATACTTTACGACTCTCACTAGACATTTTGTTCTACACATACAAAGCATGGCATAGGGTCAAATAATAAATATATGTGCAAACAAGAAACAGGACCAACATGGTATAGTTTGAGGGATGTAACAAAAGTCTTCTTACTCAACTTTGCCACCCTATCTATGTGAACCTGAGAAAGTCACTTCAACTTTATGGGACTTGATTTTCTCATCTAGGAAATAAAGAGGTTGAAATAGATGATTAGGAAACTCTGAACTCAATGATATTTTTTTTGTCATCCTTCAGTAACAATTTCCATTTTTATGACTCAATAATGCAAGCTTTTTAAATCCCCAACATATAAATGTCCCAAACAAGACATCTGCAACTCCTTAGTTCGTGCTTTGATTTACTGAGTTTTAGGTGAGAAGGGCATAAGAACAGTAGTATGATTTGCACATAAGGGAAGATGAGCAGACTTACAAAACGTGGAGAAATTATCTTAATGTGAAGATGGGACCCCCTAAGCACAAACTACACATGCTTCCTGTCAACCCCAAGAGCTGGCAAGCATTTTTGGATCTTAGAAATCTCTCAGCCAACTCAGCAAAGAAAGTAGATCCGTGAGAAAAAAAAAAAAAAAAAAAAAAGCTAGTCTTCTAGAAAACTGACTGTGATCCTGGGAATCATAATAATGTCTTTCTAGCTGGAACAAAAAGACTGAAAACAATGGAAGAAGGAACCAGACCTACTTTTTCAGGATCCAATTCAGTTGTGAAAACCATATTGTAAAAAGACTTGAGTAGAAAACACGCCATGTTTTCTGTAAAGAGGGGAGTCAAGCAACATCTGTGAATAAAACAAGCCTAATAGTTTGATAGATTCAGTTTTCTTAATCACTTGGAATGTTTCCTTCCCTTGCTTTGAAGTTAACATGACCAAAATAGACACACAAAAGCATATGCTATGGTGATGACAAGTAAATATATGCCTTATCCTTTTCTAGACACAGAACCTTGTACAAGGCAGAAGCTTATACTTTTTGGAAACTAAGGCACATCAAATGGCCATGAACCTTGGGTGTCATACCAATCTAGGTTTGCATTTGGCTATGCTATTTTTCTACCTGTGTAGACAAGTCATCCTTTCCCTTGAAGACTTGTCTGCTTATTGGAAAAATAGGAATAATAATAGAATTGTTGTGAGTAATAATCTGACCAAATACTCGTAAAAGGCTTACAGCAGCTGACACAAGGTATTCATTATGAAAAGTGGTATTAGTAATATTCAATATTTTTAACAGCAATATTTCACTTTACTTAGAAGAGTAGTCAAACCGCTTCTTTGCCCTTACCAATGTTCTCATTAAAACCTGCGCTCTTTCAAAATTATCTCAACTTGTTTCAATGAGGGATGGAAACTTAGCAGAGATAAATTAAGTGCTTCACAGGACATTATTATAGGGGAGACCTGAGAGTTTTCTTCATGGAAAAAACATGAAAATGTGGCAGAGCAGGAGCCCCAGGAGGCATTAGGGGAACATGGTGTCCAAATTAGAGAAGGTAATGCCCAGACATTTGAGGAAGGAATCAAGTCTGATGAAGACTTAGGGAAGAAGAAATAAATGTATAGCAGATAGCTATTGTCCTTCAATAGTTAAGGTGATGTCATATTCGAATGGGAGGATACTATTCTGTACAATTCCAGAAGCCATAATGTGAACTAATAGAAGAAATTAAGAGGAAGCAGGTTTTCCCACATGTAAATTTGTTAGTCTGGGTCTAGACTAAACTCCTAGAACAAAGAACCCCAAAATATGGTGGCATCAAATAAGATGGGATAGTCAATGATAGGAAGATGATGTAGGGCAGCAGAAAGCTCTGCTCTGTGATGTCATTCAAGTATTCAAACTGGACAGTCAACTTAGCCATCTTCATCATAGGGCTCCATCTCTAAATCCAAACTTGTCTCCATGTCCCAGCTACCAGAATATTCAGGATGAATACCTTCTCTTTAAAGAGATGACCTAGAAGCTGTCAGTGCGGTTCCCTAATAACCTTGATAATTTGTGGCATAAAAATGTCCCTTCAGGGCACCTGGCTGGCTCAGTGAGTTGGGCCTCTGCTTTTGACTTGGGTCATGATCTCGGGGTCCTGGGATCCAGTCCCGCATTGGGCTCTCTGTTTGGCAGTGTGCCTGCTTCCTCCTCTCTCTCTGCCTGCCTCTCTGCCTACTTGTGATATCTCTCTCTCTGTCAAATAAATAAATAAAATCTTTTTAAAAATGGCCCTTTAACAAGCCTTATCTACTTCACACACTGAATAAACTATTGAACACTCTATTGGGTAAAAATCGAAGGTGACAATGGATAAAGAAGATGTGATATATATATATATATATATATATATATACATACAATGGAATACTATACAGCCATCAAAAGAAATAAAATCTTGCCATTTGCGAAGATGTGGATGGAACTAGAGGGTATTATGCTGAGTGAAATAAGTCAATCAGAGAAAGACAACTATCATGTGATCTCCCTGATATGAGAAAGTGGAGATGCAATGGGGGGGGTTGGGGGGGTAGGAAAAGAATAAATGAAACAAGATGGGATCAGGAGGGAGACAAATCAAAAGAGACTGTTAATGTCACAAAACAAATTGAGGGGGGCCGGGGGGAGGGGTGTAGGGAGAGGGTGGTGGAGTTATGGACATTGAGGAGGGTATGTGCTATGGTGAGTGCTGTGAAGTGTGTAAACCTTGCAATTCACAGACCTGTACCCCTGAGGCTAATAATACATTATGTTTATAAAAAAATAAAAATAAATTAATAAAAAAATAATAAAAATCGAAGGTGACAACTCTATATCCTGGCACCTTATGCACTTCTTGTATCACGGGTATATGGCTCAATCCTTAATTTCTCTCAGTGCAAATACTACATTTCACTCATCATCATAATTTAGAGGGGTACGTATTTTTAAGATAAATACTATTGAACTGTTAATCAAATCTCAGGCCTCAACTCAACAAAACTCATGATATTATTCTTCTAACATTTATTTTTTTATGGCAATTAAGTAAGGATGTAAAAGCAAGTGATTAAATTATCTTGTAGCATACATTTAGGTTTAAAAAATCTAAAGCTACTGATCTCTCTACTAAGTTATATGAGTAAAAAAAAATCTATCATAAATATATATCTATTATAACCCCTGATTTTAAAAAACAGGTAAAAGTTTCCTCTAATGAGACCATTTGATTTTTATTAGGGTTGATATGTAAAGAGTAAAATGAAACCTTAATCCTGGATTAATTTTTCTGAATTGAAGTTGTTACCTTATGACAAAGACATGATTTAAGTCAACAAAATGGAGAGGGGGGCATCAAGTCATAATTGTTACATTCATTCTATTCATTACTTCTTTAGAATTTTGACCAGATAGGATTATCAAAATGTAGTCTTAAAAAGCTGACTTTTAAACTAAAACTTAAACTTGAATTAAAAGGATAGAGTGTTGGGGTGTCTGGCTGGCTTATTTGGTAGAGCTTCTGACTCTTGATCTGAGGATCATGAGTTTGAGCCCCACGTTGAGTATAGAGTTTGCTTTAAAAAAAAAAAAATGCAGTGTATCTATATGAGATGTTCGTAGGAATTAGATGAAGTGGTAGTTGCTGCCCCTAAAGCAAAGGTATGATCAGCTGAGACAGGCTTGATTTAGAGTTTCACCCAGATCTTCAAGCAGTCAATTTTGTGTAGTACACAAATTGCACAGCAACCTGAATCAGTTTTTTGGCTGAGCAAAAAATTAAATTAAATGTAAAGCTTTTCATCAAAGAGTTTATGTTGTTTCTAATTGAGTACATTTATTCTCTTCCTAATGTAAAATAGAAAATTGTGGCAAATAAGCATGATTGTTACCTGGATTCATTTTTTAAACTAATAGCAAATCTGACAAGAATTTTAAAATAACTCAAAAAGATTGATTCTTTACTACCTACACCAGTTAGGGGAATCTTTATTCTCATTCAGACTTTATTTTTTTAGGAATTGGGTCTGTGTTATAAAATTTAAGCTCTGATAAATATTGGGAAACCAGTCCTTAGCAATTATTTGGACTAATTTCTCACAATACAAATTAGTTTACCCATAATACCTTTCATACTGTATGACATACTGTATGGGGAGATGAATTAGATACATTTGCACTTGAATTTTAAAAGCTATAAGATGTGTATGTATTTATGTGTATGCACACATGCACAAGAATTTCTTTCTCTTCAGAATAAACAATATTAGGGGTACCTGGGTGGCTCACTCGGTTAAGGGTCTGCCTTCGGCTTAGATCATGGTCCCAGGGTCCTGGGATTGAGCTCCATATTGGGCTCCCTGCTCAGCAGGGAGTCTGCTTCTCCCTCTTACCCTCCCCCCAATGCTCTCTCTCTGTAATGAATAAATAAAATCTTAAAATAAAAGAATAAACAGCATTAGATGAGAATTTGTCATTTAACTCAGAGTTAAGTAATCTAAAAAAAAGATTTGTTTCAAGTAAGTCACAGGGATGTAAAGCATGGCAGAGGGAATATAGTAATAACTTTGTATGGTGACAGATGGTTGCTAGACTTACCATGGTGATCATTTCCTATTGCATATAAATGTCCAATCACTATGTTGTATACCTGAAACTAAAATAATGTTGTATGACAACTATATTGCAATTTAAAAAAATGTATAAAAATTTACATCACAAAGGCACAGATGAAGTACGGGATTAAAAAAATATTTATTTCTAAATAAGATAGACAAGTGTTTAGAACTAAAATTAAATATTTTCTGGAATTTTTCAATTTAGCTGCAAATCACATTCATTTTTCCATTGTTCATATAGAAATGTCTGAAGTACTCACGAAAATTTGTGCTTCGTGTGTGATTCAATGGACTTAATTCTACTTCTAATTCCATTTACTTTAACAAAATGCTAAGGTTCGAAAAAAGAGGAAGGCTTTAGAAGCTGACAGGAAGTTTAGTTTTCAAGTAAAATCATGGTTTTGGAGCACATGCTTGTCTACACCATGATCACTGGCATTTACAGGGAGAAATTTGTGCAATGGGCAGGAAGATTATCGCAAATGCTTTCCAGAGCTCATGAGGCTCGCATTTAACAAACATAACTTTATACTTCCTAAGGCCAACCTCTTGGATATAGCCCCTTGGCAATTAGGCTGGGGATGCAGGTTATTGACTGACGTACCATGAAATACCACGAGGCCTTACAAGAATGGCTCACTGCAGAATGTGCGAACTAAACACTTAATTGGGACAGTAAGATCTCCATGGCAAATTGTAACATGTAATTTACGCCACTCACGTATCTGCTGCAATCACTCCAATAAAACGGATTATTCTCTAACGTTAAAAAAAAAATCACATACTGCTAAATCTTATATGAAAAGCACAGGACTTATCTCTACCTGTGGCTTTTGAGTTTTGTTCCTTCTTCTTGCTTAGCAATCTTCATAACCAGTATTTGACTTCCATTCAATATTAAATGTGCATGCTGATATTTTTGTCTCAACATCTCCCTTGTAAGACTTAGCCTGACAACTCTTTCTGCACAAGAATGCCTAAATAAGTGGCACTCTACGTGGAAGGGGAAGTGGGTAATCAAAGTGTCTACAGAGGTCTCTTATATGCTTCCTACCCCATACCGACTGACTCTTCCAGTTCTGTAATTGATGTCTTCTCCTGGTAACCTAGGAACAGCAAAGGAAATGTTCAGATGTCGCCATTTTAACCCCTATCAAAACTCCCACTTTGACGGATTCTTGAGTTTATTCCTTACTTCTTATGGTGGAGGGAAGGAATTCAACACATGACATTTCTCTCCCCTCTCCACAGTTGTTGGCAGCTTTACAGAAACAGCCACGACTAGTCCACAGTGAAGTGAAAATTGTAATCAGGGTCCTCTCACCGCTTGACAGCAGAACATTCCCAAGTGCTGGAGCTCAAGGTGTCACATTGATCCTGGCTGAAGAGAGAACACCACAGCAGCCCAAGTTCCTCCTGATGGTTTGGCCTCTCACTGACAGGGTCCCAGACTGTAGACCATTCCCTCTTTCTTACCAACCTTCCCTACTATATCTCATGTACCCTTTGGGTTCTGATATTACGCTCGCTAATATAAAAAATTATTCACACTACAGTGTTAGGGATTTACCATAGTTTAAAAGTTTTTATCTTTCCTCAGGGACATCAAAAATTCAAGAAAGACTTCTGGGGATGCAATTTCTTAGTTGTCAGTGTGAATGCCTAATGGTAGGAGTTTCCACCAACCAATAAGTAAAGCAGAATGCTGGGGTGACATTTTGGGTGCTTTAATGGCTCCTACTCCCTAGCCCATGGCACATATTAATTCTGCTTAATGAGCTCCATGCCAAGTGCTATGCTAGGTATATGAGAAATAGGACCTCATTAAATAACCTACTTGTAAGCTGTTGCTGACCTGACAGCATGCAAACAGTACTTGGTGCTAAGTCTAACTTTCCCAATCCTGGGCTACAAAGGTTTTCTTACTTGAGTGGCTTAAAAAGTCATTTATTTCACAGAAAATCTTTGTGGGCTTTTTATGGCCTATGCCTGAAATGCATTCTGATGATTCAAAAGTAAATTACACATTATTTCTAACTTCAGGAATTTCATGGGGGCACCTGGGTGGCTCAGTCGATTAAGCATCTGCCTTTGGCTCAGGTCATGATCCCAGAGTCCTGGGATCAAGGCCCCACACCAAGGCCCCACACCAGGCTCCCTGCTCAGCAAGGAGTCTGCTTCTCCCTCTACCTCTCCCCCCCACTTGTGCTGTCTTGCATGTGCACTCTCTCTCTCTCTCTCTCTTACCTCAGATAAATAAATAAAATCTTTTTAAAAGAGGATTTCATGGTACCGAAGATACAGATATATATGTATATATTATGTTACATAGGATATTTTATATACATATATATTATTACAAGGCAGGTTATGGAATCACTCAACACAATCTCTCTTTTAACTCTTCCTGTGTTGGTGAGATTGCCTGTGTACTTGTCTGCTTCCTGACCACCTCCAATCTCCTTGTGATCCTAGATTGTGTCTTATCCATCTTCATAACTACCCTTACCTAACTTCAGGATACAATACACATTAAATAAGAAAGGCAGGTATATCATTCCATATTATGGATAGAGAAACTGATACTCAGAGACTTGGAAGTCTTATTCAAAAACTAATAAGATTAGAAAATCTAAGTCATTTGGTACCCAAAACAAAACAAAACAAAAAAAACATGCTCTCATCTCAACATGATCATCTGTTGACATTCCTTTTCAAGAATCAACCTGCTAACAATGTATATATAAGTGTGAAATCTAAGCACAAACACCTACAGGCATTTCTAGTAATCTACAGATCACCCAAGTGTAAATTATGTACTTCCCGGCTTATCTGTTAGAAAATGATCACTATCAGGGTAGTTTCCATTTGCGGTCCAGTACATCTCTTAGCCTTTTCCCTCTTATTATGGTTTGCACAGGAAATGCAAACTACAGAGCTTCTAATATGAGCCTAGATGCAACATAATTTAAATAAAAAATCTAATACACCCCATCCATTGCCAATTGACAGAATGTCATCTAAATTTAATATAAATGGCTTTAAACGAATGTACACTTGTATTAACACAGATAATTTAGAGTTTATTACACCTACTTTGTTGTAATTTACATTCAGAGATTCTGTTTTGGGTAGGGGTAATTGAGAATATCGGTGTGTATTTTTCTCTCTGAAGCAGCCCACCTCTAGGTGATACTTCATAACTTTCACTCTTAGGGGCTCACAAACTCAGATAATCTTAGAAAGTAAATCTGGGAATGTAGCCCTCTCTGTTCAAATTGTCACGAGATGATGCCATTCTATAGAAAGGCTTGCTAGTGGTCTGCCAATAGCAAAGCTCCTAAGTGAGCAGTAACATCTTTCCAAACACAGAGCAAATTTGGGCTTGTTACAAGTAGCCATTCAGTCAGGAAACCATTCTCTAGACTTTTTAGACATTACTCATGTGATTTATTTTTCAACAGATAAGCCTCCAGGTATGGTTGTAAAAGACTAAATACAATAAAGCTATAAAAATTAATCATACAGAGGGACAGAGAGAGAGAGGAAGACAGGAAAGAAAGAGAAAGGGAGAAAGGAAGGGAAGGAGGGAGGGAGAAGGAAGAAGGGAAGAAAGAAGGAAAGAAGGAAGAGAGAAGGAAGGGAAAAAGGAAGGAAGGAAGGAAAGAAGGAAGGGAGGGAGGGGAGGGGAGGAAGGGAGAGGGAGGACAGAAGGAAGGAAGAAAGGGAGAAGGGAAGAAAAGAAGGAAGGTAAGGAGGAAGGAAATGTAAGGTAGGAAGAAAGGAAGAGAAAGAGAGAGGAATGGAATAAGCTGCTGGTGACTTTAAACAAATAACAACAACAACAAAAAAAAAACAAAAAACCCACCTTTGCTTCTATTTCTTTTATCAGTTTTTTTCCCTATTCCATCCAGATGGAGAGCACCACAGGAAACCCTGAAGGTAGTAGAGGTCTTGCCAGCACAGTGCTGTTCTAAAGATCACTGGTGGAGTTTTCATTAAGACGTAAGAAGACATAAAGTCTTTCGTCCCTGCAGAATAAAAAGTACAGTGCACTTGACAATGAACCTGTCATTTTAAACCTTCAGGGCTTTAATCATATACATAATAGAGGGTGGAAATGAACCAGTTGTATGGTTTTGCCCAGAATTCAGATTTATATTATGTACTCCCACAGCTATCCTAAAATGTACTAAGGCGACAAGTTGTTGAGGACATCTATTAATACAATGATTCTAATAGCTATCTGTATTATGCAAACTGCTTCAGTAAACTACTACAAGAACTCGTCCCATCAGTGCTAGAGACAAGCAGTTAAATATAGATAGGAACCCAGCTGATTAATGGGCATCTTGCGCTCACTGAGAAAATTCACTTATCTTGGGAGACAAGCATATGCAAATTTTGGAAAGAGAGAGAGACAGAGAGAGAAGAAAGAAAAAGAAGTGTATTTTCAAGGTTCTTTCTAAGGCTATATATGTAGGATGAGATAATTGGCCTCCTATTACATGGTTCTGAAGATTATACAGCAAAGATTAAATAACTCCAACATATATATTATAATCACATATGGCAAGTTGTAGTCATTAATTGGGGAATAGAACAAGCAGAGTATGAAACCATAAAAGAAAAAGACAAGATAAGAACCATTAATTAAGTAGTATTTAACCTCCATTTACATCAGCTGTGTGGGAAAGTACCCCAAAGTACTAAAATACCCCTGGTATTTTAGCATTTTAAACAACCATAGATAAAAGCTGCAGTGTTAGACCACATAGCCCTTTATTTTTAATGTAGCATTTGTTCAACTTATGGAACTAATTTTTTTTTCTCTCTCTGACGTTTGCAGGAAAGATCCAGTGGATCATTTCAGAATCAAGTTTTGCTCTGCCACCCCAGAGTTAAGCAAGCCGACAGATTCAGCACAGTAAAATATTCTAATGTAATGATATACCACTGCTTCTAGACCCAATGACAAGATGAAAATCCAAGAACACGCATAAAATACCCATGAAGAAATGACAGAGCTTGAAGTCAGTTTGAATAATTTCTGAATCATAAATTCACAAAGGGAGGAGGGAAAAGAAAAGAGAAAAGGAGAAGCTAGGAGGAGGTGGGGGAAAGGGAAGGTGAATGGCTCCTTCCAACCACCCTGAACACTAAATTTGAGAGTTTTATGCACATTCATATTTCCTACTGACAGGACTCCAGGTATATCAACTGACCCACAATCACAGATGCGTTAGAAGCTGTGCTTCAATTGTGTCGAGAGGGGAGTATGCGCCCAGTTTGGCCATCATACATTTTTCACTTTGGCTACATATATACTTGTCATGTGCCCAGTTGTGCGTAATGGAAAACATGCAGTGTTCACAATGGCTTCTTTCAACCTTCATTTTCTTTCCTGAGATATCTGCTGCCTGTCTTTGCTCCTGCAGAACATCAGCATTTGATGGGAGCTCTGTAAATCTATATTTAGTGACTGAGATACACCCTTTTCTCCCAACACCCTCAGGACGGTTAAGATCAGCACTTCTGTTAATAGTTTCCAGGTTTGAACTCTGGGAAACTGTGCTACCTCCAGAATTTACTTCTCTTTCTCAAATAAAGCTTGAGGAATACTACAAAACCCACCCTTTTGGATTGGTACCTCCAGATAGAAACTCTTTTGCATCATTGACCACTCCTTTCTTCCTGGTCAATATTGAAATTGGAATTTAAGGGGCGCCTGTGTGGCTCAGTGGGTTAAAGCCTCTGTCTTTGGCTCAGGTCATGATCCCAGGGTCCTGGGATCCAGCCCTCCAGCAGGCTCTCTGCTCAGTGGGGAGCTCAGTGGGATCCTCTCTCTCTGCCTGCCTCTCACCTACTTGTGACCTCTGTCAAATAAATAAATCTTTTTTAAAAATTGGAATTTAAGATGGATATGCTGTTAAAAATATGAAATTGGGGGGGGCACCTGGGTGGCTCAGTTGATGCATGTCTCTTGAAACAAAGACTTTTCTATAACTTAAATTCTGTATACCTGCATGTTTTATTGTCAATACACACTCTGGGTAAATGGTTCTTGGGTGCATAAGAAGCCTTAAATTATGCTAGGCAATGAAAGACTCAATGGCAATTAGAATATGCATGTTTGTCATTTTTGCTTTAAAAAGAAATGTCAGAAATATGATTTCTGTAATGACCACATTTTCTGAAAGGGATCCAATTACAAACACAGGAGCTTTTCTCTAGAAGCAAAGGACATACAGCTTGAAAAATATTGACTGATAGTGAATACTTAGAATCACAATAAACATCACTCCCCTAGAAATACTAAGTTAATTATTGATAAACACTCTGATTGTCACCATCAGGCTCAATGTTCAGGAGCTCATGTTCTGTTTCTTGGCGATCTTCTCCATCAATAGCTATTCAGATGTTCAGGTAGCTTCCATTTTATGTTGTATTTATCTTGCTGTACATTTTGTCTCCTTTCTCACAGAGCACAAGGTCATTCTTACCTGCATCATACCACAATGGTTACCTGGCACACATTACAAGCATATGGCCTAGGAACCAAAAAAAGCACAAAAGCTGTTTTGTTTTGGCTTCCAGATGTTTGAAATGTGTGGATTTCTTTAGATATGAATACAGTGGCCAGTTTACTACTCCCTATTGTTTTTACCCACATGTTTAGAATTAACTTATTGGTCCTTGTAGGCATTTGAGCTGGTAAGCTCTAGTCTAGAGCCTGGACTTCCCCTGAGGTGAGGAATATTCTTTATTCCATGTTATTCTTTACTCCACACCGGTCTGTTCCTTCACTTGACCTGTTTGGTTTGTCACTAAGATTTTTCAGGCCCTCATGCATTCAATGTTTATTGAGCTGCTTCTCAATGCCAACTACTGTCTTGGGCACTGGTGACAAGATAGCGCCTGCTGGTGGTACATTGTGTCTGCTCTCATAGAGCTTCTGTTCTTGGTGGTGATGAGAGAGAACACTGACAGTAAATAAATACATTTCAAGTAGTGATAAGTATTACTTAGAGAAAAATAAAGAGGAAGGAGCTTGAGCAGGACAGGGGATGTTATTTTCAACAGGGTATCAGGGACCTTCTCTCTGACAAGGTGACATCTTAGCACACACCTGAATAAAGGGATAAACCACACAGATATCTGGCACAAGAGCTTTCCAAGAAAACACAGATCTCCTCTTAGAGAGAGCTATCTTTACACAGGTAAGAGCTTCTTCCTCTAGCATACGTTTTTGGTTTTCTTAGCCGAGGATAGAAGAAAAATGATAGTGATTGTATGCTTAATTCTGTCAGTATTTTTTGCCCTTTTAAAAAAAAAAAAAAACTAAGTAGAAAATAAATTTTCAAACTCTTCTTTCATGATTACAACTTGACTTGATGCTTCTGTTATCGCTGAAACAACGACAATAGAATTTAGCTACTCGGGAGGAAAATATTAATTGAAAAAAAGCTACTTCTAGAAAACGCTCTTGCCAAAAATCCCAAAGTTACTTCAAACAGCAACAATAATGACCAACAGACAATGGCATGATGATGTAAAAAAAAAAAAGAAATCATATACCTTTTGTATTTTTAATAATACAATAAAAAGATATTCTATTTAGTCTTTTAAAAAGAGTAAGTTATGCTTGTAATTAAATAAACATAGTATTTGTTTTTTTAAAGAGCAATTATTTTAGAACTTTTAAGAGATTTAAGGGAGTATCAACTCCCTCTTTTGAAATTAAAAAACTACAACACTAAGGGGTATGTGGCTTATCCAAGGGCACAGAACCTTTATTGGTCAAGCTGGAACTTGAACTTAAGGTTCTTCATTTTCAGACTAGTATTCTTATATACTATACATTATACTGTACATACCACATTCTACTCATGAATATAAAAAACCAAAGCCTCCTACTGAGATTTGTTATTTCTCATGTTATGGACTAATACCCAATGATTGCAAAGAGTCCATTTTTTTAGCATATCCACCATGCCTTGCACTCCTTGACTACGGGAACATGACAGCATGTTCAATCAGAAAGGCTAGTCTTCTCAATATTAACCTGGTTGCAACTCTCTGAGCCAAACACCCTGGCCCCTGTTTGGGACTGTGAAGAGCTTGATTGATTTAGGATCTTCACAAATACTTTAGAAAGGCATGAGTGGACCTGTTGGATTAGAAGGATGATGTCTATGAATCAACATTCATTAGGGTGGAGATTAAACCCTGTTCTGGAACTTTGCAGATGGCAACCATAGGGGAAAAAAAAAAAGGAGCCTAAATATCTGTCAGCTGGCTAAGTTTATGCAAAATCATTGGATTAATAAAGCCAGTCTAATCCCCTGCTTGTGGATGACTATAAATTACTTTACCACTACAAAAACAGTCATCAGTGAGTTCTTTGCTCATTTTATTTTTAAGCAGAAACCATTTCTATGAACTGGAATTTAAAATATATTAGTTGAGAGTTATAAAAATAACAATATGGTGGTAATTTTAAATAGTTCTTCAAATTAAATTGATTTTCAAGAGTAACCCCAAATAATTTAGCCACTTGTTTTGCTTAGCCTAAAAAATTATTGATTACTAAAAATTTCTATCATCATACAGGACATTATTAAAATATGCTATGTATATTACTATCAACATAATAGGATGTTATTACTCCTTATGTAGTCCGTATTAGTCACATAAATTGTCTAAACCATGAGTTTGAATTTCTGTACCATAAACAAATGGAGATGTATCAGTTGTGGATCTTGTGTAGGTTCAGCTTAATTCAATGGATATATATTGAGCACCTACTAAATATTAAGCATAGATAATAAAAATACAATTAAGAAATGATTGCTAGCTCAAAGAGCTTAGCTTTAATTTAGAGTTTCTTTCAGATGTCAGAGGCTCAATAATCCTGTATCTGTTTATATTTTATTTAGACTGCAGTAAATGGCATCCATCTGGAGCTAATCCATCAGCAAAGGCTATATGTGGATGACTATAAATCACACATATGCCTTAGGTATATGTTATGGACCAGTATAATCCCAATCATCTGAAGAAAGTGAAACATCATGTTCCAAGGAGGACATTAGGAGGAGAAGGTCTAGTTTGTACATAGTAGGCTGTCAGTAATAAAATTCTGATGATTGAGCATAACTCAATTCTTTTGTTTTAATTTGAGACCCAAGGAGGACATCTCCCACAATTAAAGCCCTCCAGTGGTATTGGGAATCTCCATCCTGCTCCCTTCCCACCATGTCATAACCCCCCAGGCTTTATGCTTCAGTCTTGGCAAGGGATTCTGAGACTCTAATACTGCAGAAGGGAGTAGGAAGGGAACAGGATTCTGTGAAATTTCTATCACTGCTCATTTGGAAATTGTCTGAACACAGACTTGACAAATATTCATAAAATTCATGGTAACTTTTAGAGCATAACCTTATGCTCTGTAAATCTTGAGAAACAAACTATTATAACTCGAGATATGACTTATCCTAGATATTGAACTATAAGAAAAAACATCCAACTTTCAGTTTCTAAAGGGAAGAATTATAACATTTATGGAAGTTTGAGATTAAAGAAACAAAACTTAGTTTTGAATCTGTTTTTAAAACTGAAAAAGCAAAAAGTTTAAGAAATTTATAGGACAATCTCTTAAATTGAAAAATAGATGGATGAGAGATGAAATATCCAGAATGTTCTCTTGCCTCAAACAATCTCCTTTTGAAAAAAAAAATGTAGTTTGGAGAATGGGACAAAATTTATCACTCCCCCAAAACTGCCTTATTTTATTAAAAATCTATACATCTATACAATCCATTTCCTTCACCTTAAATTTTTGTTTAGTTTTTATTTCATAATCAGAAAATTAACTCTGCAACACAGCTAAACTTGGAGGGGAGTAAAGAAAGTATAAAGCCCATAGAACTCCAGCAACAGCACAAAGATTATAGGATAGTTTAAGCAGATGGGGTTGAAGGGGTGCACACCTGAGCTACAGAAGGGATGATCTGGTAGTTAAGATACAACACAAGAAAAAGTAATTAGATTTGTCCACAGTCAGCTGTGGTGACCTTCTTGCTTGTTTTGCCATTCCTGGACCCAAAAACAATCCATGCTTCCACAAGGTTCATGGCCTCTTTCACCTTGCCAAAGACCACATGCTTGCCATCCAACCACTCAGTCTGGGTGGGGCAGATGAAAAACTGGAACCCATTTGTGTTGGGTCCAACATTTGCCATGAACAAGATGCCAGGACCCCTGTGCTTCAGGATGAAATTCTCATCATCAAATTTCTCCCCATAGATGGACTCGCCACCAATGCCATGATGGCAGGTGAAGTCACCACAGCCTGGGCACAGAAATCCTGGAATAAAACTGCGGAAGTGGAAACCTTGATAACCAAATCCTTTCTCCCAAGGGCTCAGGGTATGAAAGTTCTCTACTGTCTTCAGAACTTTGCAAACAGCTAGAAGGAGACTCAGTCCAAAGTCTCACCGTCCAGGGCAATGTCAAAGAACACAGTGGGGTTGACCATGGCTAGGCTGCATGGGCAGCTCCGCAGCAGTGAAGGCAAGACCCAGTTCCTCCACTTTGAAACTGAAGAAATAGAAGCCAAATAATTTCTTTCATTCACTTTCACAAGATGGTAAAATTCACTAGTGGAATCAGACTCAGCTTTTGCTGACGTTTCCCACTAAAAATGTACCACCTCCAGTCAGAGGTGCTGGGATATTCAGTAATAGTGAACTACTGATTAGTCTATACCTTACTCAAAAATAATAACATTTTAAAGACTATTCTAAGAATTGTTTTAATGGAGTGTCACCAATGAAGCGAGAAGTGAGAGTAAGAAGCTGCTGGTAGAAAGCAAGGAAAGGGAAAGCAGAGAAAATTTTCATCCGCTTCAGTATTTTGACCAATGTTGGACCTCTTGAAAATTTAGCACTGTGTTGCTCAATTCAGACATTCTATCCACTATGCTAATTCAGTTAGAAACAATGATCATCGGTGAGTAGAAAATCCTCAATATTGATCGAGACAGGATTTTTTAGTAAGTCTTCGATTTTATATCTAGTAAGCATTGCAGAAGATAGGCTAATTTTGATGTGGTAGATTGAATTAAAGTCCACAAAAGCTAGAACACTGGAATAAAAATGAATGACCATGTTTTGGAAATTGTATATAGTTGGCAGTCTGGGAATCTGTAGCCACAGCAATAACTCCAGTGTACGAGGGAGAAAAAAGCATGACGTTCACCAGCATCTCCCAAACCAGCCCTATTGCCCCAGATTCTGTTTCCAGCCTCTTGGTGACCCTACTGTTCCCCTCAAATCCCACCCAGCTCCCATGCCGAAGTTTCTATTTGCCCGCTGCTTTCTGCCCATATCGTTTGTTTCCAAACCAATGTCCATGTTCCATGCAACAATCACTGCTTTAGAAAGCTTCAGGCCGGATGAGCAGGCGTGAAGTGCTGGCAGGTGGTGTAGCCGTTAGCCAGCCTTGTGTATCACGAGAGATCTGATGCTATCAAATTCCTTTTCCCCCAAAGACTAAAGAGAGCAAGGCTTTGTGAGCATGCGGGAGGGGGATGAAAACAGTTTGTCTCCTGAGCAGCCAGGCTTTGTCATATTACAAATGAAATCACTTTGGAAATTTAGAGAATTAATATCATAATGAAGACGGGAGTCCCCATTAGGGTGGTCTAATGTTGCTCTGGAGAAATGTGATGGATGCCCAGTGGCTGCAAGCCCTTATTTGCAGAGAGTCACCTCTGCAGTTGCCATTATTAGGAAGATGTCTGAAGCCGAGGATCAGACACAACCATTGCAAGATGAGATAGTGTTTGACTGGTTTCCAGGGAACCGAAGGATACAAGCTTAGTTGTACCTGTCACTATGGCTCCCAGCATTTTTCCCCCTTAATGTCTTTTTTAGCTGTAGGAAGTTTCTCTTTAAAGATTCAGTGCTTTCCTAATGGCATAAAGTGAGTAATGGGGAGCATATAAAAATGTTATATAGATTACAAATGGATTCAGTCTATTTTAAGACAATGTGTGCCAGTCCTAAAGAATGATTTTATATAGCTTCACTTTTCTCTTGGAAATAAATTTAGCCAAACATTCTGAAATGAACTCACCACTGGCATCCCCATACTCATTTAGTTCTCTATGTAAAACATGGTTGGCTTTCCATGGCCATATGTGTGCCTGCCGAAATCTGCTCTGCATCCAATGCTCTTTCCTTCACTAAAGGTTAGGATAGAGTACTTCCTGGAATTATTTTGAAATCTAATTGAATCATCATTTCTGGTACCGAAGTTCTCTATCTCTTGTATGGCTTTCCAGTGACATTGGCATACAGATATAGAAAATGAGAGTTTTCCAAAGCCCCATGCCAATTCCAGACTAGATGAACAAGAAGGATAATTTCCCTGAAAAAAAAAATTAGAATGGTGTAAAGGAAGGGGAAGGCTAAATATTTCCTGCAAAGTAAGATTATACCCACATGTCTTCCAATTCAGAACTAGTCCTTCTGTGTCTCAGATCTGCATTTCTACAATTGGCATTTCTTGTTCCCATGTCTCCCATGCACAGAGTAGTATCCTTTCTCGGCAATATTTGTCTTCCAATATCTCTCCCTTTTCAAAAGAGGTTTATAACAGTTCTTTTAAAAATTTGAGACTGCTGTAGACACAGAATCACCCAGATTTTGGTAAGAAACCTTGGTCAACTATAAATAGAAACAACCCAGGAATTATTCCAGTTCTTTTCCCAGCATGAACAAAAAACCAAAATAGCTAAACTTATTTACTAATCAACTAGAGAACAAACTTGGACTATCTTAGGATTTGGTTCAATGAATATCCAGGTTCTTTTGGTTGAGCTGCTTTTAATTTCCTGCTGTCTTCTATATTCAAAACATTTTAGGCTAGCTGGCCTAAAGGTCCAATCAAATCTGTCTCACGTGAAATAATAAACGGGAAGCAAGGGTTACCAAAAAGCTGAGCCAACTACTCTCTGGGTTGTCTCTGGTGCCTTTTGAGGGGGACACAATTAATTTAATTCATAAAGCCTTATTACCTTTCCAAAACGGTAAATTCTATTTGCTCTCCAAACACAAAAACTTGCCGATCACCCATATGCACACTTTGCACAGTCATGTTGGTGCTTATTGTATTCCAAATCTATATTTCATGGCGTATCTTATTAGTCTTTAACTTTACCATGTATCCAAATCATTTTTCCTTAGCTATATTTTAGTCTCTTTAAAAGTAGTAAATATGTATCTTCATAGTACGTAGCCCAGTGTTAGGCACAGGGCGAGGACTCCGTTAATGCTAAATGAAATTAAATTGGTGTAGCCAGTAGGTGCTACGAGCTTCGTAAAACTCAATATAGATAATCAAGTCCCATGTGTCGAAGACAATGTAGGTGGTAACTCTTCTGCACCGTTTTAAATTTCCTTCCAAACTGTTACATACTCAACCCCCTAATAAAGAGATCCATCCTCCCGAAAGCAAATAAAAGGGTCCTAATGAAAGCAATGGACCCCACTAGCATTCAGACTCTGAAAACGACAAATGTGATCTTGGACAGAGAAGAATCTAATGAAAACAATCACATTAAACATAGCTCTTCCCTGCTCAGTGCTCAATAAGTGAGCAGCAGGCTCTCTCTGTCTAGCTTACAGAAAACAGGAGGCAGCAGTTTGCAAGGAGCAGTGTTTTAATGTGATTGGACTATAACAGACAATCTATTTACAGCATGCTCTGGGGAGCTTATAAACAAATGTTGAGTAATTTCAGCCAGCAGTAATTACCCTTGCAGCTGACAAGGATAGCATGAGACTTTCTCCTTCACCTTCAGCCCAGTCCAGAAGGCAGTGTACACAATGCCACTTCTAATTATTTCTGCATTTCTATGGCTAAAGACCAAAGTATGTTATTAGAGAACATTTTAGAAGCTTTTTAAAAGCTTATTTATTAGGACAATTAAAAGTCATCACTATGACAGCAAATAAAAGGTTCCATTCTCAGGAATGCAGTATCTGATGGGCCTCTGCCCACTTACCTTTAAAGCAGTGTGGACTTGTTTTGTGTTGTCTATTGTTAAGAGTCAAGACTACAGCTTGGTAATAAAAAGAAATAGTATCTGGAATGCATTTGGCTTAATTCTGAGATGTGCCTTTTGCTCTTTGCGATTTTCAAGCAATTTTGGGCATATAACTGAAGTTATTTCTCAAAAGGCACAGAATTTAAAAATGTGTGTGTGTGTGTGTGTGTGTCCTGTGATTACAGATGCTGTTGGAGAAAAAATGCATGTGGTCATACTGTCTCCTCACTTCTATCTCTCACAGGAGGCACTGGATTGCCCTGGCTGGTTAAAGGATTTTATTTGGAGCGGTCACTCATGTTGCATCAGCGTGACATAAGGAAGATGTTAAAAATTCAAAGATCTAAAAATAAACCGTCGGCAGATAAGCTTCTAATGGAGTGCTGAAGGAGTGAAACAATTATGCAGAGCAATCACCCTGAGCGTTTGTAATTAACAATCAAATTACTTCCCAGAAGTGTCCAACAAGAGAACTTTTGTTGAACATTTCTATACGTGCCAAACTACCCCAAAGTAATTGAGGAAATCAGTGGACTGTGGTGTGTGCTGGTTTTCAAACACCATGGCCAGTTTGGCGTTCGCTGAGCTTCTGTCCGCCTCAGTAAGTTCAGTTCAGATCCCTACTATAGGAATTGACAGCAGATATCTAATCCCGCAAAGTATATTATTTACATTTTTTGATACGTTACATTGCATTACTTTCTGTCATGTTGCATTTCATCAACAAGGGACAGAATGTTACATAACTTCATATGACATGATGACAGATCTCTCTCTAGTGGGTGCTCTCTATCTCACACACACGCACACACACCACAAAACTCTTAGATCAGAATTGTGGGTCTGAGGGAATGCTTTTGGATTTTGGCCCGAAAAGGATCCTGGGAGACTTGCAATAACCAAAGCCATGGGTCTTTCATGACAATAACATCATATTGCCCTGCACAGTGCTGCCTAAACCTGTTCAACATAGATTTTGCCTGTTTGTAAATATTCTTAAATGTGTCACTACAATGTACACTGGACCACAAAAACACAAGTTCAGAATGTTAAACAACAATATGCTGAAAATTAACCTCCCTGAAAGAAATATCTCAAAAACAAATTACAGAGCTTAGCAATACACCATGAGATGCCCGTGCCTACCATCGCTCTGCTCCCTTTGCTGAGACACGGTTGGCAGACGGACAATTTGTCCTTGTTCTTGAGACTGGCAGGTGTCACTTTGGCCAGAGTGGGATGTGAGTGACAGATATTTTACGGCTGAAGAAATGAGAATGCAGAAATTCAAGAGTACCTCTGGGAATTCCCTGGTCATTTATGGGAGCGCAAGGGCAGGGCAGGCTGCTGTGCTAACGTAGGGGTGCTTGCTGTCGCCGCTGCTGCGGGTTGCTGCCGAATCATGGCGTTTTAAGTAATATTTCTATTCATAAAGGTGTGTTTCTGCTTTGGTGGAAACATGCATAAAGCGGCTCTCTAGGCCGTTCATTGTATACCAAACTGCTCTAATTGCTTTCCTCCGCTTTATTCAGAAATCTAGTAAAAGCTGATTTCCGTGTAAAATTGCTTACAGATTTAGCATTTTCGAACATGCAGGTTTTCGCACACATTAATATAATTCATCAAAAGCTGGAAGTCTGTTTTCTTCCTCTACCCAGAAGTGTCAAATTATTTTAGTTTTGTAAGAAAGGAAAGAAAAACTTCTCACTGGAAAACATTTAAGTGACAAGAGTAGAGAATTCTAAGGACAGTGACAAGAGCAGAATGCAAGAGAGAAGCACCAATGAGACGGCGTCTCTTTTCTACCCAGTCCCATTGGGAGCTTATGTTTGCTTGAGTTCAATGTAATGTGAATAGATGCCAAAAAGAAATCAAACTCTCAGATTATAATGTGAAAGGAAAATAGCTATGAAGCTTCAAACATATCTACATTATATTTTAAATATGATTTTTGGGTTCACCTTTCTCCATGAGATAAAAGAAAAAAAGTTTTAAAAAGTATAATTATCCAAATACATGACATACGTACATTTAGTACTGTTTACATGTTGTAACAAAAACAAAAAAAAATGGTTAAAACCAGCAAAACTCCCAAAGATTTTACAAACAAATTATTGCCCAAAATTCACAGGCATATGTTTAAAATGGAAAGATAAAAATTAGTTCCTTTAAAAACATGCTGCCAAACTCTGAATGTTCTCTTTTTTCAATGCTGTTTCTGGTGTAAAGACTGCAAAAGAAGGGATTTCTCTTGTTCTAAGTCTGAGTTGTCCCTGACACTTGGATATCATAAACACAATATTTGAATTGTCCTTTTTCCTAAGATTATCCCAGTTACACTAAGATGTACCCCGGTCTGTTACACCTCCGGAACTGATGGGAGTTCACTCATACTAAAATGATGTAAAGAGGATACATTTTTATAAGTCAAAAATTTTAAATTTTGTGGTTGCTTAAAAGAATTATTATATACAATGATATGCAAGCAACATGAACACTAGGCTTTAGTTACAAGGATAGTTATCTGCCTTCATTTTCCATTAATTTCCTCCAGACCACTGCTGAAATATTACCTTGCAAAATGAGAATGAAAACCATATGTTGGTTAGGGAAAACATTAATGTGACAGTACATTTCAACATTCACTGAAAGAGTTAACATGGAAACTATCTCCAAAGAGAAAGAAGATACGTTGACTCAGATTGATGTTAGAATATGTTGTTTTATATCATTTGCCAAATGTTTCATTTTTAAAATAATTACTTACAATAAATAAATTGAAGCATGCATGCAAACAACATGATATGATGTTAGTAGTTCAATTTTAGGAACAAAAATAACATTTTCCCCTACAAATAGAATAAAACCTCTCCATAAAAACCAATAACATGCTGAAAAACATACAGTCACAATTACTTTTTTCCCTCCTTACTAATGAAAAGATAAATTGTTCTCCTTTGGAAATCAAATATTTTTCTAACCACCTTGTTTCTTTAATTAAAGTGTATTCTTTATAGTGATCAAATATAATTAGCAGTAACAAGTATTTAATGAAAACAAACTGCTACTCCCAAACCTTTACTACTTGTTTCATTTCAATTGCATAGATGCTCCAAGGATCACTCTATCTCCACCACAATTCCAAATGCACACCCCCTCCCCATTCTGCCCACCCTTATTTGCCAGTAGCCTTTAAAACAACAATAAAAACAACAAAAACTTCTGCAATTCCAAGGATTGTATTTCAAATCCAGTCCTGCTCCTCAGCTCAAAGTATTTCTTCCAAAGAAGCTTAACACTTAGCACGTCAAATATTTTATATTTTTTTCCTTCAAAAATCCCTTTTGATATTATCATATACTAAAGCATTACCCTGTTATCTTTGGTTACTAGTAAGTGACAAAAATAAGAAGAAAAATGCCCATGCTGAACTCATTGACAGCTAGGTGCCATAGCAAGTCTTCTGTAATTAATTGTGAGTGAAAGGGGGTTTGGTTTTGCAGCCTCGTAAAACTTTTCCCACATGGCTGAACCCACGGTCAGAAGACGTTAGGCAACATTAACTGCCTGCACATTTCTGCAAGGCTCTGGAGGAACGGCTAGGCTCTGGGGCTCCCATCCAGAGAACCTTGGGACATGAGACATCAGCGTCTACCTTTCATCTTCACCGAGATTTGGAGTGGGTTCAGACCACAGAGGCTCCGTAATTCTCACTAATTCATTTGCTTTCCTGATTCACTTGGCTTGGGATAACCTGAGAATGATAATGAACCTGTGAGAGGAGCTCTTAGTCCCTTGCCTTTGAATGTGCTCGGCATGGATCTAGGGCTTTCTGTGAATCTTGCAAGAGGAAAAGAATCTTATTAGCACTGATTGCTAGTCATAAGCTCTCCTCTAAAAATTGCTCTTGTGTTTTAACTCTTTCTTGCTTGCTGCAAAGCAGGCCAGGGGGGCGGATTATTTATGCAAATGATGTATGCTTTCTGGAAGCTAGGGTGATATTTTTGGGGTGTGATTTAAATCAAATCATAGCAGCTAGTTTTTTGTTGTTTCCCAGAAAGCAACTTCAGTGTTTCCTATTCTTTTCTGCAACTGACACAAAGTTCTTTCCTCATTTTCCATAGATACGCACACTCTTGTAACTGAGGTAAAGTTTTTCAAGGAACACCCAAAGCCTCTTTAAAAAAAAAAAAATAATTTTCAGGCTTACTTTACACAAGAGTTGTCAAGTTCACAGGCATTTCCCCTGGTTTTGGAATTCTGTTGAATTGGCACTTTTGCTTTTACAATTAGTGTGTTGTGGACCTTTAACTCCTACCTAGGTAAGAATTTGTGCTTGAGATGAAAAAGTCAATAAATGAACTGGGCAAAGTGGTGTGTTTTAGTGAAGCAATAAAAAGGGCAATTTGGGTCTACTAGTCTAGCCGAAGGTGATCATTCTTTAGATCTTGAGATACTAAACCACTGGCCAAATTATTCCCTTGTTCAGTTGTAATTGTACCTTTGCATTTCAGTTGCACAGACTGTCCCTTGCACACACTAACCAAAGTCATATGCAGCAGTGTGAGGAAACAGATGCCCCAAGGGGCAGTAGGGGGCTTGACTCAAGAATTAGAAAGGGATCTCGCCGGCAGAGCAGAGTGCTAACACACTCTGGTACTTTACAAAAGGTGTGTAACCTCTGATGTCCTGTGCTTATGTCCCATTTGGGGACTCTCTTATCAAGATTTTTCAATTTTCTCCACAATCTGAGTGACCAGAGCAACCCATGACATCCATATGTAATGTTAGTAAATGTGTAGCATAGGTAGTGGGCCACACAACTGAGCTCTAAGTCTTCAGCGTTTTGAGTGGATGGAATAGCAAAGGCTAATGAAAGAAAGAACCTTAGAGTTCATACAACCCAACTCCCAGGGATTCTAAAGATGAGAAAACTCAGGAACAAGAAGGTTAGGAGATCTGTCCAAGGTCAAGTCACTGTTCGATGATAGGAAGAGAATTCAGTATTCAGATCCGAAGCCCCGTGTTCTGTCTCAGACTATGCACAAAGAGGGCTAGGAACTCCATACAAATGTTCCGATCTTACAATGCACATTTTCAAGGGCTTAACACTAGTGGGAAGTATTTCAAGCAGTAACCTGTTCTCCTAAACCATGGCACTGCTCTTCTCCATTGACTTCTTATTGCCTGACACCATTAGCTTTATTTCCATTTTGACTCTTTCCAAGGACATCCCTTTTATTTCTTCCCAACCAGAGAATGCCCCCACTGATAAATAAGTTGACGACACTAAAGATTAAATTTTCACTCATTTCCTTTCTCTGCAATGTCACACTATTTACTTCTCCTGGCTTCTCTCGGCATTGGGACTGTTCTTATTTCTGGCTAATACTAAGTGAAAATCTTTACTAGGCTAATAATTTATTTAAAATTTGTTTCTAATTCCACAAAATCCCTTGTTTGGTGCAATTTCACAAAATCTGTGCTTAGAAAGATACGCAGTTTGAAAAATATTTATGAAAAGCACACCAATGCTTCCATCAAGGAAATGTGATCATTTCAAACAAAATAAAACAGTGAATAAGACCATAGGTTTGGGAGCTGACAAATCTGAGCTTAAATCCCTAGCTCCAGTACTTACTATGACCTTGAGCAAGGTATTTAACCTTCTTAAGCCTCAATTTTCTCTTTTATAAGAGATGAAGCTTGTAAAGTCTTGCCAGAATGTCTAGCACACCATAGGCTCTCAACAAATGTTAGCTGTTGTTGTTCTTGTTGTTAGTGACATTATTATTCTATTGGAATAAAAAATAAAAGAAAAAATGCATGTATGAAGCTTTGTAAAACTACAGTAATTTGGGATTGAATGGATTCAAGGGTTATCCTAGAGAAAGAAGGGGGGGGGGGAAGTGAAAAGCTAATTCAACTGTTTGAGACGTTGAAAGTGATGACATTACTTGTCACACCCTGAAGGGGTAAATCTCAGAAGCAGGTCCCAGTAAGGTGCCTTTGATAATTATGGAGCTGTGTCAGGTGAGGACAACAGAAAGCAATCTAAGGAGGCAAGTCAGGTGGCCTGGAAAACCAGGAACTTGGACATCAACCTCCAGGGAAAGCAGCAAAAGCAGAAAGAACTAAGGAGAGAGCCAAGAATGGACCAAAAGCAGGAACCAGAGTCTCTTTTGGGCCCAGAAGAAAGTCAGGGGTTGAAGTCAGGACCAAGCCGGCTTACCAAGTAAGAAAACATAAGATCGAGTTAGAATGGAATCAGGAGAGATACTAATACTGAGAGTTATGGAGGTTCCTCAGAAAAAATTGTGTCCATGATTCTTTCTGAGGGTCGGCAGTCTAGAGCTTCCCAAGTAAGCCCAGGCAGCTTGTCAGTGGCCTTTATGAAGGCCATGATGACGCTGAGAGAGAAAGAATTATAGAAGAGGAAGTTTGGGGTGGTGGTCATAAAAGGTATTTTATTCTGCACAATTGAGTTGGCAGTGGGATGTCTAGTAGAGATAAACAACTAAGAAAAAAAATATATGACCACAACTTAGCAGGAAATTATTCAGGAAAATCAAGAAAACTTACATTTACTAAGTATCCACTATGTGCTGCTCATTTCTACTTAATCCTAGTTATTCCATGCCAAAGGCATTATTATCTCTATTTTTGAGATGCAGAAACTAAAGTTATTAAGAAGCAAAAAATGGATCCAAGATCCTACAGTTAATAAATGGAAGAACCATAGGGAATTAGACTTGGTATCACCTGATATCAAAGCTCCTTCTCCATCCACCCCTGATGCTCAGAATTGAAGCCATGAGAATGTACAAGTTCTCTGAGGGACAAAAAAAAAAAAAAAAAAAAGTAGGCAAGAGTCAAAGAAGTCAAGTAAGTGTTTAATGGTACAGTGATTTCAGGAATTAGGACTGATAACACACTGTTGGATTTGGCAATTAGGAAGACACTGGTGACCTTGGGAAAAGGAGTTCCTGTAAAGTGATGAGGCTGGAAGCCAGACTGTCAGTGAAGGGGTGGTGAGGGGATGATGGCTGGAATTGTAAATTGCCCTCTGGAGAAACTTGGCAGTAAAAGTGTAGTAACTCTGAGGAGCACTATGAGCTAGAGACATCTTTTTCTTGTGTTAAGGAAGACATAAAAATATTTGTGGATAATGGTGATAGAGCCACTAGAAATCAATGATCATTCAGAAGAATCAGGAAATAATTACAAAACACATAGGAGGAAAATGAAAGCTCTGACTGGTAAAATTGTCCTTCTATGGTAGGAAACAGAGAAAAGAGAGCTGAACATATATAGACTCACTGAAGTGATAGGAAGGATACAAGTATGAAGATATTTGGAAGTCAGAGTGAGACAGGAAATCGGAAAACTTGTGTCAGATAACTTTGATCAATCAAGTAGGAGACAAAGGTATTTGCTGTAACTCAGAAGTCTTGAAGAAGATCTGAGGGCTGAAAGAGGATGGATGGGTGGATGGATGGATGGATGGATGGATGGATGGATGGATGGATGGAGGGATGGATGGGTGGGTGACAAGAGAAAATCTAGAGACACACTCTGGTTAGTGTCAAATGGAAGGGATGTGCCAAATAGGTAGAATCTCACTATTAAGTGAATTTGGAATATTGAACAACCCCGGAGTGTGTTGAAAGTTGGTAGGTCAGAGCCCTAACAGGGTCATCACATCACAGTCCATCTTATAAAGACATTCTACTGCAGGCCCTGTGGAAGACAGACATACTGATTATACAAGGGGCATCAATCTCTCCTCTTTTGAGATGTGGTGTTTAATATGTTGCATTGAAACCAAAACAGATAAAATAAATCTGCAACTACCTTCTCTTCTCTCTCTACCATACTCATGAGTATGTGGAGTAAATGACCAGTGTATCACTTTTATGGCAGAATACAGCAGACTTTATCTTCATACCTAGCCAGCACTGTTCAAACAAAAGCCTATTTGTAAACCTAAGTATGCTAGAGATATAATGAAGTTTCACCAGGCTCACTGGGCACTTAAAAAATCTTGACCATTGTGAATAGTAGATTTGATAACTCCCTTGGAAAGACAGGGAAGTCTGGCTAATGCATCAGCTTATATATGAAAGAGATGAGGCAGTGTAAGGACCTGTTTCCTTTTTCTTTTATCCTTAAAAATCTATAAAAAATCAATTTCCCCTTATTGATAGAGTATTATCTAACAACCCAGTCAACATCCAAAGTACATACTTAAACAAGATAAGAAAAAAAAAAATGACCTTTTATCCATCTGTAAAACTGAGTTGCTTGAATTCTGAAATCCAAATCCAACCTGAAGAAAAGGAAGAACAAAAACCTCTTTTGCTCAGCACTGTTGCCATTTATTCTGATGCAGTGGGATTTCATAAGATTCTGTTAGCCTGATATTCTAGACACACCCGTGAATCAGACTTTTTCAAAAACACCTCAACAGAAGGACATGTTGATTTAAGAAGTGTCCACATGACAGTGAAACAACCAATCAATTCAGTGAAAAAAAAATCAATTGATTCAATAAAAACATCAAACAGGCTGTTTGCTGTCATGAAGATCAAACTACTGTTTGACAGAACTTTTACTTTTTAATCAATGGTATTGATGTCCATAAACACTGTTGTAAGTTAACCAGACCACGTGCACCTCACAAGGAAGGGCCAAGCGGCTGAATGTAAAGTTATTTCAGCAAGAGAGCACAAATTAAAACCTCAACTGGAGGCCAAGATTTCAATCTCCACTTTCCAGCTCTTCCCACCATGTCTTTTTTTTTTTTTTTTTTTTCTTAATCTCCTTCGGAAAGAAGTTTGTTTTGGAGTGTGGTGCTGTTTATCATGCAGCGCAATGTACCTCAATGATATCGCCATCATACTGAACAGCATCTTGTGTTTTCACCCTTAAAACAGAGGTGGTAGATTTTAGCCTTCCTTTCTTTATATGCATCATGCATCTTTCTTGGCTGATATCTCTGGAATTTGTAGCATATCCATCATTATCTAACTGCCAACTGTTTTCAGAGGAGCTGTTGCTTTAAGCTCATTATTTCTTCCTATTGGAGAATCTGCAGAGCCTCTGTCTACAACACACAGCGGCCAGCATGGTACATGTGTACAGATGAATGGTCGGGTTTGTCCTTCAGAGACTCTTTGTACCCAGCTTTGCCCCAGAACTGCAGCCCATAATGAGCAGCAAATGCATACTCATGCGCCTTCAAAGTGTACAGTAAAATTGTTTAAAAAGTTGCCAAAATAAAGACCACATTCCATAAATAAGCTGTTAATATAACCACACATTTCCACAGGGTCTCCCACTTACCTAAGAGTTTGGGGATTATCATGACCCTCCTAAAATTAGTTTCCACAAAACTTCCTTGAAGTCAAATACGGTTGATTGGGCAGTTGCCTTTCAAGAAGACGTATATGAGCTACACTTTGGGAGATTTCCAACTAAATCTGAGAGTGGATGATGAAAGACCGAACATGCAGATTGGGGAGAAAGTAGGTGAAGACTCTATGAATGCTATTAGTTTAAAGGTCTATGCAGTCATATCTGCAAGGCACTGAGTGATCATCAGAGAAAAAGATGTGTGTCTCACGTCTTTCCCTATGACTCATTATGTAACAACCTCAGTTAACATGTATAGATATTTCAGAGTTTCCAAATATGATTTTCAGACATTTAAACATGGAATGGTGTCTGGAAATAGTGAAAATGTAAAACTCACCATCTGTACTGATCTCTAAAGTCTTTTGGGAGACATGAGATAATGGCAAGTAAATATGGAAATAATTGCTAGGTAATCCAAATAAAGCATATTTTCCCCCTCCTTTTCCTTTAACATAGGTCAGAACAAATATACATAACACTCCACCATGATTAGCCCTGGTCTTGTACATTATGTACTGTTGTTGTTTTCTCTAAAGCAAAGAAAAGCCAAGAGGATTAGTTATCTCAGCTGTAAATATCTGAGTTACAGAAACACAGCTGGAAAGCCCGTGGTTTCCTCCACCTCCACACTCTTTCCCATGGTTAAAATCAGCATGGCTCTATTGAGGTCTAAAAGACAAAGATGTATTGTTACTGACTCCCACCATGCTAACACTCGAGATCACCTTTAGTGATCTAGAGTCATTTTGGATCTTTAGTATGGATAACAATTCTTTACACTCACGTGACTGGATTCAAATCGTTGTTACCATGAGAAACATGATTCTGCACCCCATGACGTTAGAAAGAATATTAAGAAAATCTGAAATACAGAAGAAACAAGGACATTACACCATAGGCCATGGTACATTAAAGTATCAGGGACAATCAGAAAATAACCATTTTTAAGCTCCCAGCAGGAGTATATGCTGCTATTGCTAATGGTTATATACATTTCAGAATTGAAAGATGGAGCCTGCTCTAAAATTTTAGAATTTGTCACCATATATCATTCTAATTTAAAAATAGATCAATGAAAGATGCTCTTCTTTTGAAGACATTTCCATGCTGCTTTATACGCAAATTTCTTTTGTGGATTCTATTTATCCTCTGGCCAATTCTTTTTAAGTCCCAAAGTAAGAATTGTCCCAATTTCCAAGGTTTGTTTGAAAGAAAGAACAAGCTGTAGTAGTTTAGCCCCTTCACTCCATTTTTTCTATGAAATTTAAAGGCTGTGGACCAACTAATGGTTTGGTTGTAGAAAATATCTCACCTCAATGTTATACAAAGCAGTGAGTAGTTGAAGGTGTGTCAAGGAAAAAAATACTTATAAATATGAATCATTCTGAAGGTATCTTTCATATTTTTAATTAAGAATTTTATTAAGATAATTATAAATTTACATGCTGTTGTGAGAAGTAGTTCAGAAATATCTTCCCTCTACACTTTGCCCAATTTCCCCCAGTGGTAACATTTTGCGAAATTACAGCATAGTGTTATAATGGGGATATTGACATTGATGCAATCAACATATCTTATTCCATAGATTTTCCTAGTTTTACTTATACTCATTTCAATATTCCAGTACAGGAACCATTTTTATTAACCTTTGTCTGAGTATGTGATGGGTAGGTGCCATTTGGGGCCGCTATCTGGAGCCAGCTATCTCCCTGGTTCTATAAAATTAGCTAGTTAATACGTTTGATAACATTTAATTTCAAGAACTGATTTGCCACATGTCAGTGGTGGTAGCAAAGTCCAAGACCAAGACAGATGTTAAACAAGAAAACATAAAAGCTTACAAGCAATATGGCTTACTTTTCCCCCAAGAAAACGGGTGCTTTTAAGAACACTAAAAATAATATGAAATCGATCTTTAAGTTCACTCCTGTGTGCAGCAATGGGTTGATTTTTGTCATTATTTTTATTGAGTGCCCTCTGGGTACACAGTTCTACACGAGTCAAAGGAAATGCAGTTTTATGGGTAGAGACACATCTGGAGGACCCAAAGTCCTGAATTCTTGGTTGAATCCTATTGCAGAACTTCTGAATAGAATCACCAAATCGCAATTTTAATTTTCTCTTTTAATTCTCCACCCGTGAGTTAAAAATCATAGGGTATGATAAAGCAGAAATTTTGAGTACAGTAAAATTGAAGAGAATCATTCAGTTTAATTTTCTCCTTTGCTTTTAGAAGAACATTCTGTCCTTGGTCAGAATAGTAGTACAACATAACACTTAAGTATTTGCTATTTGCCATGTTCTGTGCTTAGTCCTGTATTGCACTCTCCAGTTTAATTACTACCACATCCCAAAGTTACCTAAGAGTTGGATACTATTTTCTTCCTTTGACAGATGACAGAACCGAGGCTTAAGGCCTTGAACTTAACTCAAGGCCAAGTAACTGGTAATTGACAAAGCTAGATCTTAAACCACAATATCCTTCCCTTGTCCTTGCCCATTACATCATACTGCTTCCCCTCCTAGAGTCCATGCATTCCATCCTGCATTGAATCAAAAGGAAATATGACTTCTAAGATCTGTGATCCTGTTCTGGGGCCAGTCATTGACATTTCCCTATTTCACAAAAGTATTACAAAGGAATCTGAGAGAGCTAACAGTATGAGAAACATCCTTCACCATTTCCCCATTTCTATCTAGAAAAGGAGGAGAAGACTTCTAAAAAAATGAAAATGAAATTTCTGAGTAAATTTGATAACCCACCAATTTGAGGCAAAGTAAGAGTTACAGGGCCTGTTTAAACAAATAAACAAAACTGTAGAGGGTGGTAAGTCATCTGCACACCATTTGATAACCAGTAGCAAGGATGAAAGCAGAGCCTTTGGCCAAGAACAGACCAGAGCAGAAGAGAACAGTAGGCACATGTATATCCTATGCTTTAATCCAGAAGCACTGAATTTATGGGTCCTCAGAGGCCTTTTAAAAGCTGGAACAAGAATCCGGACCTGGTAGTCTTCAGAGGACACCGTGCAGAGAACAAAGCCCTGATGGCATCAAATCAAGGGAGCCTACCTCCCCGAAGACATATAATATATTCCAGGAAAGACACCCACAGTACCAAATGTATCTCTCTGGGCTCATAGTTAAATATCTTCATTCTTAAGGCATCAGCATTGTTGCCCAAAGAGCTTTCATTATAAAAGAAGGTAAATACACACTTCTGTCAGACTCAGGAACTGGTTGCCTGCAGCCGGCAATACTGAGAGGAAGGAGTCCACGCAGCACCGGGTGTTTGATGAGTAACACAGCAGCAAACTGAACCTCATGGCCAGAGCCTGCTGGTGTGCACGGCCCGTCGTACAGAGAGACAGATGGAGGTGATGAGCTGGGGATGGCTTCCAGTGCAGACGGAGTGTGGGAAAGGTGGCTTGTTAATAACACTGCTGCTCCAAGCAACTTCTTGTCAGCAGTCGAAGTTTCAGGATCATGGACTTGCAGCTTCTTGAAAACTGCTGCAGGACTGACATAATTCCTAGTGTAATTCCTGGTGTAGTCCCAATAAAAAATAAGAAAAGTCTTCTAACACTCCAAAGGGCTGCGGCAAGGCCGGTGGTGTAAAGGGACTGATATCTGATGAAATTTTACATCTTCTAGCTTTGCAGTATCCCTCCTATTCAAGAATGAGATTTTGGGGGGCACCTGGGTGGCTCAGTGGGTTAAGCCTCTGTCTTCAGCTCAGGTCATGATGCCAGTGTCCTGGGATTGAGCCCCTCATCAAGCCCCGCATCGGGCTCTCTGCTCGGCAGGGAGCCTGCTTTCCCCTCTGCCTCTCTGCCTACTTGTGATCTCTGTCTGTCAAATAAATAAATAAAATCTTTAAAAAAAAAAAAAGAATGAGATTTTTAGAGTTGATATTCATATTAACATGCTTTTTTTTTTTTTTTTTACTTTTCCTTAAAAGCAAACAACTGACCCCAAAGCACTCTCTTCCTAAAGATCTTTTTCTAAATAGAGTTCCAGTACGTGCCATGAAGAAATTTTTGGTGTGAGAACAACCAGGCATGTGGCTTATTATGGGAGAAGTTAGTTTTCAGACAAGATATTGGGCCCAAGTACTGAAATGTCTGCAAAGGGGTAGGTGATCTTTATTAAAAATATGATTAATGCAAACTCAAATAGGAAGATTAATTTGAGCATTGTTGGAATTTGACAATGTAATTACACACTAGCTTTTTCCCCTCATGCTGTCACAGATTATACTCTTACAAAATGATGATATTCTTTTCTTTTCAAAAAATTAAAATCATAATAAACATTCTAAGTGTCTTGCTAGAACAAGCATAATGAATAAATGGCTTACTAAGACATATCTTACCACGAAAGTTCAGAATTGACAATGAATGTGACAATAATTTGCAAGTGTTTTATTGATCCTACAAAATGGACAAGACTTAGTGTTTCTAGAATCATTCACAGTGGAGCTGCCTCTTGTCAAAAATGGAGCTGCCAGTATTCATGTATTGATAAATTGTTAAATGTAGTCCATAGTTTCCCTTTTTCTGCCCCCTCCTTCCCTCTTACTACTATCATGAACTCTCACAAATGGATAAGGCCCACAGAACTATAGATAGAGGTCCATTTATATCTCTCAAGAAATAAGAAATCTAAAGATTTTCTTTTTTCAGTGCTTGACATTTCGTGAAAACAACGATAAACCACTGTATTTTTGGTGGAGGGTTCATATAGGTCAGCCACATACTGGTTTATAAATGTATTGCTCTAATCAAATGAAGTTTATGTCCATTACCATCATGCTGTTAAAAACAACAACAACAACAAAACCATGGTTGGGTAGAGGGTATAGAGGCTACACATCATATAAATCCAAAAATTACCAAGGAAAATGCTCTCAATTTATTTAGGTAATCAAATACAGACTAAACTTTGAGATGAAATTAAAAGCCACCATACACACATTGTATTTTCACTTACCTGATGACCCCCTTAGCCCAGAAAACTGTTAGCTTCAGTAGACCCAGTAAAATATGGCCACTGCTATATCTGGCAAAGACAAACATCTGCTTGATTTGGTTGCTGTAAGTGCATTTCATTTCCTAAAGGCTCTGTACTCTATTAAAATCAATAAACATTGATTCTAGATGGGTTCTATGTTCAAGTTCCAGTCCCTCTTCTATTGCATGATCCATGCATGACCCTAAATGTGTTTTTAAGCTCTAGGAGTTTCAGTAATCTCATGTGGAAAACGTCTTGGGATTATTGGAAGGGTAAAGTGAGATAACAGATATCACATATTTCGATATTTGTAAAGTACAATGTATATACAGGTTGCTTGTTATTACTATTAATATCAAGATTTAGGGTGAAGGCATTTGCCTTAGAAGAGGCTATTGTGTGCATAAATTTACATGATAATTGTAAAATTTTATTTTGTTAGTATCAATGGCAGACTCATTAAAATCTGTAGGAACGGTTAAATTTGATTACACTAATGTTGGCTGAACACTTCCCTAAGTAATTGTAGGCAATACAGTGGACACATTAACATATAGGTGACACTTAGTCCCATGCTAGTACAATCATCCCCATTTTACAGATTAAAATACCAAGATTCTGAGAGTCTTAGTGTTTGCTTAAGCAGTAGATTTTAACAGGAAATGTATACAGCTAGAGGCACCACCAGAAAGAAACAAAATTATCCTGGATTGCCTAAGGTCGGTTAAATGGTCTAACCAATAGCAGAGTCTTTTTTTTTTAAGATTTTATTTATTTATTTATTTGACAGACAGAGATCACAAGTAGGAAGAGAGGCAGGCAGAGAGAGAGGAAGGGAAGCAGGCTCCCCGCTGAGCAGAGAGCACGATGCGGGGCTCAATCCCAGGACCCTGGGATCATGACCTGAGCCGAAGGCAGAGGCTTTAACCCACTGAGCCACCCAGGCGCCCCGCCAATAGCAGAGTCTTAAAGTGCAAATGGGACTTACATATTTTAAAATTATTTTTCTCTTGCTTTAAGTATGAGACGTAAGAGAGAAACACGGCTTCCATCCCTGGCTCTCTTTACAAATTAGTGCTGGTGCATAAAACACCCTACCATGAACTGGTTAGGCTCACTCAAGGGGAAAAAAAAAATCTACAGACTTGAAGTCACACTGCATGCTGGATATTTATTGAGAATGACTGCAGCTGACTAGTCTGTCTAGTCTAGGGTCTAGACAGTGTGCTTCGGAATCACAGGGCCAGCAATCAAAAGTTAAAAAAAAAAAAAAGAAAAGAAAACTTAAGTAAACATAACCTACTAGGGCATTTTATCAAGCTGTAAGACAAATAGACTTCTTTTTTAAAAGAAAAAACGTTGACATATTTTTCTCTTTCACTTAATCTTTGATTGCCTTTCAGGTAATGGGGGAAGGGTTGAAGTGGGAAGTGAGAGCAAAGTGATGAAGGGAAGCAGCCAGAGTCGGTCTCTCAAATATTCCTGCTCATCTGCTCCCTGCTGCCCTGCCACTCAGCCCTCTCCTCCATGGCGGGGGGGGGGGGGGGCAGAGCAAGTGTTCTGTAGAGCCTGAAAGGGAGAAGGAGAGAAGGCAGAAGAAAAGAGAGCGAAGGAAGAAACCAAAGTCCCGGTCCGGGAAAGAGGGAGCAGCAGAATCTTGTTTGTAACAGAATTTCCCGTGTACTCTAAAAAATCCCCGACTTCATCATGTTTCAGTGTAATGCCGATTTCTTTCTCTGTCTGTATGTGTTTTCCTGTCTATCTAGTTAGCCATCCATCTCTTTTCTAACCGAGTACATATTTATAAATTTTAAGTAAGAGAATTCTCATTAAGAGCATGTGGGCATATTCTTTTCCTTCACATTTAAGCATTTTATCCCAAACGAGTTAGGTACATATACAGCAAGAGGCACACCCACCATCGTACAGTCTAGATGGTAAACGAAATCAGATAAATCTATTTATTAGTAGTTCTTGATCTGCTGATCTCTGCAGTGTTGCCACTTCACACAGTAAATCCAAATGATCTATTTTGCTTCTGGATTTTTTGGTTAGCTGAAAGATGACTAAAATAATGTGTTGCTGGGAAGTAGCCTGATAGGTCTTTGCCCTTCAGACACTGGCAAATAGGAGACAAACAAGTAGATGAATGAGAATTAGCCTCTCATTTGCACACAGGACGCTCATTCCCACTTAATCTGCAAGACTCTTTTCTGGGATAAGTCATCAGACAGGAGTCTTCACTCTGGAAGAACAGCCAGCAGGTAATACACACAGTCAGTAAACTGCCAGCTTGTTGACAGCCAATGTGGTGGATTTCATACTCTATGGGGATGTCAGCTTCCAGGGAGTTCAAACAGAAGCCCTAGTGAAGGCAGACTCCAAGATAGTAATTTTGCCTGTCAGGAATGCTATGCCAGACGGATTTAGCAGTGGCCTGACATGTCCAGACTTTAAAGAAGATTTTGAAAGGACAAGAAAATCACTCAGGATTCCTTTTCCAGCCATTCCCAGCAATTCCCACCCCTCAGAAACCACAGCCTTAAAATCAAGGTCTTAGCAGGAGAGCAAAAGGTCACAAGAAGAGAAATTTCCATGTGATAGGGGCAGCCTTTATACCTGGAGCTTTACTCACTTCAAGTTAGCTGTCCTCATTTTGATCCAGAATCCCTCTTCTCCTCTGAATGCTTCATATGGCAAGCAAAACCATGCTCACCAAAGCTCATGACACATTCCATTGTGGATATATATATATAATCAAAATGCCATATATATATCATCATATATATATAATCAAAATGCCA
>ML100812.1:0-10101 GCA_003697995.1 Taxidea taxus jeffersonii | reverse complement strand
TGGCATATTTAAAAAAATATGCCATTTAAAACTTTTTTGGGATCGTAATAGATCTTTATTTATTTTTATTTTTATTTTTTTAACTTTATTTAAGCTTTATTTAAACATATAATGTAACCCCACCACCCTCTCCCATCCCCTCTTCCCCCCACCCCCCTCAGTTTGTTTTATGACATTAAGAGTCTCTTTTGGTTTTTCTCCCTCCCGATCCCATCTTCTTTCATTTTTACTTTTCCTACCACCTTAACTCCCAACCCGTTGCATCTCCACTTCCTCATATCAGGGAGATCATGTGGTAGTTGTCTTTCTCCAGTTGACTTATTTCGCTAAGCATAATACGCTCTAGTTCCATCCATGTCATCGCAAATGGTAAGATTTCATTTCCTTTGATGGCTGCATAGTATTCCATCGTATATATATACCACCTCTTCTTTATCCATTCATCTGTTGATGGGCATCTAGGTTCTTTCCATAACTTGGCTATTGTGGACATTGCTGCTATAAACATTCGGGTACACGTGCCCCTTTGGATCACTACGTTTGTATCTTTAGGATAGATACCCAGTAGTGCAATTGCTGGGTCATAAGGTAGCTCTATTTTCAATTTTTTGAGGAACCTCCATACTGTTTTCCAGAGTGGTTGCACCAGCTTGCATTCCCACCAACAGTGTAGCAGGGTTCCCCTTTCTCCGCATCCTCGCCAGCATCTGTCATTTCGTGACTTGTTCATTTTAGCCATTCTGACTGGTGTGAGGTGGTATCTCATTGTGGTTTTGATTTGTATTTCCCTGATGCCCAGTGATATGGAGCACTTTTTCATGTGTCTGTTGGCCATCTGGATGTCTTCTTTGCAGAAATGTCTGTTCATGTCCTCTGCCCATTTCTTGATTGGATTATTTGTTCTTTGGGTGTTGAGTTTGCTAAGCTCTTTGTAGATTTTAGATACTAGCCCTTTATCTGATATGTCATTTGCAAATATCTTTTCCCACTCTGTCAGTTGTCTTTTGGTTTTGTTGACTGTTTCCTTTGCTGTGCAAAAGCTTTTGATCTTGATGAAGTCCCAATAGTTCATTTTTTCCCTTGCTTCCCTTGCCTTTGGCGTTGTTCCTAGGAAGAAGTTGCTGCGGCTGAGGTCGAAGAGGTTGCTGCCTGTGTTCTCCTCAAGGATTTTGATGGATTCCTTTCTCACGTTGAGATCCTTCATCCATTTTGAGTCTATTTTCGTGTGTGGTGTAAGGAAATGGTCCAATTTCATTTTTCTGCATGTGGCTGTCCAATTTTCCCAACAGCATTTGTTGAAGAGGCTATCCTTTTTCCATTGGATGTTCTTTCCTGCTTTGTCGAAGATTAGTTGACCATAGAGTTGAGGGTCTATTTCTGGGCTCTCTATTCTGTTCCATTGATCTATGTGTCTGTTTTTGTGCCAGTACCATACTGTCTTAATGATGACAGCTTTGTAGTAGAGCTTGAAGTCTGGAATTGTGATGCCACCAACTTTGGTTTTCTTTTTCAATATTCCTTTGGCTATTCGAGGTCTTTTCTGGTTCCATATAAATTTTAGGATTATTTGTTCCATTTCTTTGAAAAAATTGGATGGAATTTTGATAGGTATTGCATTAAATGTGTAGATAGCCTTAGGTAGCATAGACATTTTCACGATATTAATTCTTCCAATCCATGAGCATGGAACATTTTTCCATGTCTTTGTGTCTTCCTCAATTTCTTTCATGAGTACTTTATAGTTCTCTGAGTATAGATACTTAGCCTCTTTGGTTAGGTTTATTCCTAGGTATCTTATGGTTTTGGGTGTAATTGTAAATGGGATTGACTCCTTAATTTCTCTTTCTTCTGTCTTGTTGTTGGTGTAAAGAAATGCGACTGATTTCTGTGCATTGATTTTATATCCTGACACTTTACTGAATTCCTGTACAAGCTCTAGCAGTTTTGGAGTGGAGCCTTTTGGGTTTTCCACATATAGTATCATATCATCTGCAAAGAGCGATAGTTTGACTTCTTCTTTGCCGATTTGGATGCCTTTAATTTCTTTTTGTTGTCTGATTGCTGAGGCTAGGACTTCTAGTACTATGTTGAATAGCAGTGGTGATAGTGGACATCCCTGCCGTGTTCCTGACCTTAACGGAAAAGCTCTCAGTTTTTCTCCATTGAGAATGATACTTGCCGTGGGTTTTTCATAGATGGCTTTGATAATATTGAGGTATGTGCCTTCTATCCCTACACTTTGAAGAGTTTTGATTAGGAAGGGATGTTGCACTTTATCAAATGCTTTTTCAGCATCTATTGAGAGTATCATATGGTTCTTGTTCTTTCTTTTGTTAATGTACTGTATCACATTGATTGATTTGCGGATGTTGAACCAACCCTGCTGCCCTGGAATAAATCCCACTTGATCGTGGTGAATAATCCTTTTAATGTACTGTTGGATCCTATTGGCTAGTATTTTGGTGAGAATTTTCGCATCTATGTTCATCAAGGATATTGGTCTGTAATTCTCTTTTTTGATGGGATCCTTGTCTGGTTTGGGGATCAAGGTGATGCTGGCCTCATAAAATGAGTTTGGAAGTTTTCCTTCCATTTCTATTTTTTGGAACAGTTTCAGGAGAATAGGAATTAATTCTTCTTTAAATGTTTGGTAGAATTCCCCTGGGAAGCCATCTGGCCCTGGGCTTTTGTTTGTTGGGAGATTTTGGATGACTGTTTCAATCTCCTTACTGGTTATGGGCCTATTCAGGTTTTCTATTTCTTCCTGGTTCAGTTTTGGCAGTTTATATGTCTCTAGGAAAGCATCCATTTCTTCCAGATTGTCGAATTTGTTGGCATAGAGTTGTTCATAATATGTTCTTATGATTGTTTGTATTTCTTTGGTGTTGGTTGTGATCTCTCCTCTTTCATTCATGATTTTATTTATTTGGGTCCTTTCTCTTTTCTTTTGGATAAGTCTGGCCAGGGGTTTATCAATCTTATTAATTCTTTCAAAGAACCAGCTCCTAGTTTCATTGATTTGTTCTATTGTTTTTTTGGTTTCTATTTCATTGATTTCTGCTTTGATCTTTATTATTTCTCTTCTCCTGCTGGGTTTAGGCTTTCTTTGTTGTTCTCTCTCGAGTTCCTTGAGGTGTAGGGTTAGGTTGTGTATTTGAGACCTTTCCTGTTTCTTGAGATAGGCTTGTATCGCTATATATTTTCCTCTCAGGACTGCCTTTGCTGTGTCCCACAGATTTTGGACCGTTGTGTTTTCATTATCATTTGTTTCCATGGTTTTTTTCAATTCTTCTTTAATTTCCTGGTTGACCCATTCATTTTTTAGAAGGATGCTGTTGAGTCTCCATGTATTTGTGCTCTTTCCACATTTCCTCTTGTGATTGAGTTCTAGCTTCAGAGCATTGTGGTCTGAAAATATGCAGGGAATGATCCCAATCTTTTGATACCTGTTGAGACCTGATTTATGACCCAGGATGTGATCTATTCTGGAGAATGTTCCATGGGCACTAGAGAAGAATGTGTATTCTGTTGCTTTAGGGTAGAATGTTCTGAATATATCTGTGATGTCCATCTCGTCCAGTGTGTCATTTAAGACCTTTATTTCCTTGTTGATCTTTTGCTTGGATGATCTGTCCATTTCAGTGAGGGGTGTATTAAAGTCTCCAAGTATTATTGTATTCTTGTCAATGTGTTTCTTTGATTTTGTTATTAATTGGTTTATATAGTTGGCTGCTCCCATGTTAGGGGCATAGATATTTAAAATTGTTAGATCTTCTTGTTGGACAGACCCTTTGAGTATGATATAGTGTCCTTCCTCATCTCTTATTATAGTCTTTGGCTTAAAATCTAATTGATCTGATATAAGGATTGCCACCCCAGCTTTCTTCTGTTGTCCATTAGCATGGTAAATTGTTTTCCACCCCCTCACTTTCAATCTGGAGGTGTCTTCAGGTCTAAGATGAGTTTCTTGTAGGCAGCATATGGATGGGTTTTGTTTTTTTATCCATTCTGAAACCCTGTGTCTTTTGATTGGGGCATTTAGCCCATTTACATTCAGGGTAACTATTGAGAGATATGAGTTTAGTGCCATTGTATTGCCTGTATGGTGATTGTTACTGTATAATGTCTCTGTTCCTTTCTGGGAATACTTTTAGGGTCTCTCTTTGCTTAGAGGACCCCTTTCAATATTTCCTGTAGAGCTGGTTTGGTGTTTACAAACTCTTTCAGTTTTTGTTTGTCCTGGAAGCTTTTAATCTCTCCTTCTATTTTCAATGATAACCTAGCTGGATAAAGTATTCTTGGCTGCATGTTTTTCTCGTTTAGTGCTCTGAATATATCATGCCAGTTCTTTCTGGCCTGCCAGGTCTCTGTGGATAAGTCTCCCGCCATCTAATAGTAAAATTTACAAGTCTTAGCGACAAAGAGAAAATCCTGAAAGCAGCACGGGACAAGAAGTCTGTAACGTACAATGGTAAAAATATTAGATTGGCAGGGTGTGGGTCGATTCCTATTGAGTTTGAGAGGTATTCTCTGGGCTTCCTGGATTTTGATGCTTGTTCCCCTTGCTATATTAGGGAAATTCTCTACAATAATCCTCTCCAGTATACCTTCTGCTCCTATTTCTCTTTCTTCTTCTTCTGGAATCCCAATTATTCTAATGTTGTTTCGTCTTATGGCATCACTTATCTCTCGAATTCTCCCCTCGTGGTCCAGTAGTTGATTGTCTCTCTTTTGGTCTGCTTCATTATTCCCTGCCATTTGGTCTTCTATATCACTAATTCTGTCTTCTGCCTCATTTATCCTAGCATTAAGAGCCTCCATTTTTGATTGCACCTCATTAATAGCTTTTTTTATTTCAACTTGATTAGACTTTATTTCTTTTATTTCTCCAGAAAGGGTTTTTATTTCTCCTGACAGGGTTTCTCTAATATCTTCCATGCCTTTTTCGAGCCCGGCTAGAACCTTGAGAATCGTCATCCTGAATTCCAGATCTGACATATTACCAATGTCTGTATTGATTATGTCCCTAGCCTTCGGTCCTGTCTCCTGCTCTTTTTTTTGTGGTGAGTTTTTCCGCCTTGTCATTTTGTCTAGATAGGAATCCGCTGTTCTCCTTGTTAAGTGAACTTGGTCTTGGCTGTAATTCTTTGGTTTTCTGGGGGAGGGGCCTGTTGTAGTGATTCTCAGGTGTCTTTGCCCGAGGCGGAGTTGCACCGCCCTTACCAGGGGCCGGGCTAAGTAATCCTCTCAGGTTTGCTTTCAGGAGCTTTTGTTCCCTTAACGCACTTTCTGTAGAGTTCTGGAGGACGGGAATGACAATGGCGGCCTCCCAATCTCCGGTTCAGAGGAGCCGAGGGCTAGGGGCCCCAGTCTTCAGCGCGCCTTCAGGGAAAAGCGTTTAATCCCTCCAGACTCCCTAGCCCACGTTTGCGCCGGAGAGTGCGCGCGAGCGTCGGCCCGCAGACACTGTGCGCCAGCAGACACCGCCGGCCCGCGAAAAGCGTTTAATCCCTCCAGTCTCCCTAGCCCACGTTTGCGCCGAAGAGTGCGCGCGCGCGTCCGCTCGCAGACACCGCGCGCCAGCAGACACCGCAGGCCCGCAGACCCCGCAGGCCGCGCGCGCCTGCAGACCGCGCTCAGAGAAAATCGTGCCTAAGCAGTCCCGTCTCACTGGCTTCTGGGAGTGCTCCGAGCTCACCCAGCCTGTGATCAAGCGTCTCTGTCTCTGGCAGAGTCCCACCTGGAGTCTCCGGAGTCCGTAGATCCCTGAGCTCTCCCGGGTCGGAGTCTCCCCGGATCTTGTGGGGACGCCTCGCACAGAGCACCGGCCAGTGCCACAGAGCACCCGTCCGTGTCACAGACCACTAGGAAATCTCGGCTCTGTTTCCGCAGCCAACTTCCCCGCTCTAATACCTGTGAGCTCTGTGACACTCAGACACCCCCGATCCTTCTGTGACCCCGTGGGACCTGAGTCCACGCTGTCCCCACGAGGTCTTCACCCCAGTTTAGCTTCTGGAGCGATGTCCCTCCGTGGAGCCGACTTTTAAAAGTTCTGATTTTGTGCTCCGCCGCTTGCCGGGAGCCGGCCCCTCCCCCTGGGGTCTATCTTCCCGTCGTGTTGGATTCACTTCTCCGCTGGTCCTACCTTTCAGAAAGTGGTCGATTTTCTGTTCCTAGAATTGTTGTTTTTCTTCTCTTCGATCTCCTGTTGGATTTGTAGGTGTTCGGAATGGTTTGATAGGCTATCTAGCTGATCTCCTGCTGGCTGATGTCGTCTCAGCCTCCTACTTCTCCGCCATCTTGACTCCTCCTGGTCTGTGTTTTGATTTTTAAGATTTTATTTATTTGATGGAGTGCTGGAGAGCACAAGCAGGGCGAGTGGCAGAGGGAAAGGGAGAATTAGGCTCCCTGCCTAGCTCCCTGCTCCCTGCTGGCAGATCCCAGAACACCGGGATCATGACTTGAGCCTAAGGAAGATGCTTAATGGACTAAGCCACCCGGGTGCCCCAAGGCTAGCTACACTTCTGAGAGGAACCCCTAGACATGACTGGTGGTGCTTCATGTCATCAGCTCTACAGACACAGGTATTGAGCCTAGACCCTGCGGAAGAGGAAAGCTGCTCACACCAAAGACTGTGCATTAGATGTTACATTACAAAACACTGGGACAGTTGATGGCTGCTTCTGTTTAGATCTTTTCCTGGTTTCACCAGTGTTTTCAAAACTATAATAATGTTGGCAGAGATTAATAGAATAGTTTTTATTGAACAAAATTTTCCTTAAATCTAAACTGGAACTCCTTTTGCCAAAACCTCCCACTCTCAAGTTTTAATGGCTATTCCTATACCAATAAACCTTATGTCTACACCTTTGGTCTTTTCCTTCCTGGACTGTAAGATTCTCTCTATTAGCGTTTACCACATGTCATTGATTTCTAGCACCAATGTAATGCTCATATAGCAAATGAAGATTAAATATGTTAACTCTTTTCCTGCTCATTATATTCCTCTGAGTATAATGCTCTCATTCAAAGTGCACTTTTAATTATTCAAAAAAGTGTTTACTGAACAAATAGAAAGCACTAGGCATTTTTCTAGGCACCAGTGATAAATAACCCAACATAATCCTCACCCTCACTAAGTTTACATTTTAATAAAAACTTCAGCGAAATTTATTATTATTCCTCCAAAATCAAATCAGTTGGTCAATGTCCTGGATTCCCTGTATCTGTTAACCTTCTAATCCTTCCACATTATGGTATTGCACATAGTGTATATTTTTTAATTTATTCACATTGTGATTTGATTTTTTTTACCTTTCCCTATGCAGTTTCATATATGATCATGCATTTATTCTTGTCAAACATTCCTTTGTATTTCTTGGATTGGTCTCTTACTTTCTATCCCAAGTTACTTCTTTATTTTTTTTTAAGATTTTTCATTTATTTGACAGACAGAAATCACAAGTAGACAAAGAGGCAGACAGAGAGAGAGGGGGAGGCAGGCTCCCCACTGAGCAGAGAGCCGGATGCGGGGCTCGATCCCAGGACCTTGAGACAATGACCTGAGCCAAAGGCAGAGGTGTAACCCACTGAGCCACCCAGGCGCCCCCCCCCCAAGTGGACCCTGGGATCATGACCCGAGCCAAAGGCAGAGGTGTAACCCACTGAGCCACCCAGGTGCCCTCCCGCCAAGTTACTTTCTTATTGCCTCCTTTCCTCCCTCCCAGATGTCTTACAGTTATACTTCTCCTTATCCATCCTTATTTCTGTCCAGTCTGCACAACACTACCACTTTATCTCCATCAGATCTTTTCTGGTTCCAAATAATAGAACCCTATTCCAAGTAAAATAAATAGTAGGGGAAAAGGATGTAATATAAGGATGTCAAGGTATAACAAAGCAACCAAAGATTATTTCCCTTCTCCTTTGTTTCATGCCCCCTCTATTTTTCTCCCTCCCTTAGCTTCTCCCTCTCCCCACTTTGCCTTCTCTCCCAGGAGTGGCACAGGCATGTGGCTCAAAAGAGTAACCCTATGCACTTGACTTCCGAAGGTCTCAATGGCCCCATAGAGACTAATAAAAATATTCATAACTCCCATTTTCAAATTCCCTCAAGAGATGATGAGATCTGACAACCAACCTATCTATCCCTGCCCTTTTCAGATAAGGTATTCATTTCTAGTATTTTGCCAGAATTATGGAGAGTGGAGTGGTGAAGGGGTGCTCAAGATTTTATTGTACAAATATATTTCTGGGGCCCAACATTGGATGAGTGGGGCTAGTCTTCTCAGAGCAGTGATCCTGGGCAGGGCAGACACTCCAACTAGTGTCAACCTTGACTCTTTGGAGTAAAGCCTTTGGGATTCCCATTCATAATTAATCAGATTGAATATACTTTTAACCTCCATACTCTCCATCCTCTTCTAATTGATACTGTCAGTCTTGTGCAACTATTTCTCCCTGATCTGGAGCCTCTTCTGCTGGTATGGTTTACTCACTTATTCATAATTTTATTGTTATATAATAAGCTCTGCCAACTTTTTTAAAAATCAGATCTACTACAAAACAAACAAAACCCACACTGGCTACAAAATTCACTGTTTGGATTAACCCCCACTCTGAAACATTCCCAGATTCCTTTACCCAGCTTACTATAATTTGGTTTTAAATATTTGTTTTCCAACAAATTATGGTGTATTGGAAATTACTTTTAATTAATGCTTAATTCCAATTACCTATAAATCATGTTATTTTGTGAATTTAAGTATTATTTCATAAATCTACTTTTATGCTCCTTTAGGGTGCTTACTCAGAGAATGTAGCATAGTACCAGGCCTGTATGGTAATAAAAAAGAGGATTTAAAAAATATTGAATACATACTGTGCCAGGGGATAGAGTAGATGCTAAATGGAGAAAATAAGCTCAGGAAAGCTTTAGAATAGTCTGTTAGTTCTTAACTGGGTTTGAACCCTTAGCATTTTAATTCAGAGTCCAGTGGTATCTATCAACCTATGCAGTAGAAATTTTATTTTAAGGAAGCAAACTCTTTCCAAGAATTATAATACGTGATCCATAAATCACGCCAGCTAATGTGGTATTACAGTGTGTCCTTATCCGTTTATTATTGCTCTTCTGTACCTTGCTTGGCATCCCTGTGTTAGTCATTAATTTGAACTCTGTGTACAAGAAACTAATAAGATAGCCTGTCTTTAACAACATTCTGTATTTCAGATTCCACTTGTTTAGGCTGCCAGGGCAATTAATCTAAATAAATGTCTTTATTACAGACTACCCCAAGACTCAACTTGTCTTTGAGAGTCCTGTAGCTCCATTGGAAGATCAATTATGAGACTTTCCCTCAATCAACCTCATGTTCATTATCCGCAGAAGAACATATATGCCCTGGGTTTAGTGACAGCCCACAGAGCAGAACCTGGTTTAAAAAAAAAAAAAAAAAAGAAAGAAAGAAAGAAAGAAAAGATATTCTAATAAGAGCTTTGTCATTCTTTATTCTGAAAAGGTAAAAACAAACAAACAAAACAGAAAAAGGCTTCTTTAAAGATCCTTCTTTTGCATCCTAACAGACACAAAATGGCATGTTTGATAAAGACTGTAGGAGACTCTTTAATCAGCAAGCATCCATAATTATTATACCTCTTGCACAACTTAAAATCTATAGCACATTCAAAGAAAAAAAAAGAAAATAGAAAAAGAAAAAGAAATAGAATAATCCAAGCCCTCATTCCTCCAGAAATAAAGGGTATAAATAAATAGAATAGTGAAACACACAGTTATCACTAATTGTATTTTTATTTCTGATTTACTGTACATTGATTACTCACACTCAGGGCTATGTTGCTTCTTTTAACCTCCCCACAATGAGAAACCCTGGACAGATCCCTGACCAAGCACATCCTAATGTAGGGCATGCGGAAAGCATTGGGTCTATTAGAATTCTTGTTTGGAACTAATCATTTGGTTCTTTGACTTTTGTTACAGGACATTGTATGAGTCAATGGTCTGGTTTTTTAGGGTCAGGAAGAAACATGTCTCTGACAGGCATATCTCTGAATTCACACAGAGCTTTTTTTTTTTTTTTT